>JAAGNO010012637.1:0-17574 GCA_033439905.1 Ceryle rudis | reverse complement strand
ATGCTTAGTTACCAAAAATATTCTATAACATTTAATAGAATGTTATAATGTTTTTTTTTCATATTTTTGTAAAAATCTATTGATAAAAACCAAACAAACCTGCTGAAAGATCTTTTTCTACTCAGACCAATAGATTTTTAGTGTACGTGCAGTACTGTAGCACTGACAGCATGTACTAAACCATGGAACACCTTTCAAAGCTACTTTACAATCTAGCAAATATCTGGGATCTGCGTATAAGTTGAGAAATTGAGTGCTTGCATCCAGCAAGCATCTGAGCGTACAAATAACTAAAACCCTACAGTAGTAATTACAATTGCTTATGACACGTTCACCTACAGAACACACTTCACTCATGTGCCCCTTCACTGCAGTGTGTGGCCACAGGTTGGAAGGGATACTGCCACAGTGGATCTTTCCTCTGAGACAGGTCAGGTGTCCTCTGGAGCTGAGGAAGGTACATGAGAAAGGGAGATGGTCTGTCCTGCCTGTGTCTCTGGATTAATGTGGGATTAAAACATCTTTCATGTCATTTGGGCAACACCATCTGTATTCTTTTTCTGCTCTTCTTTAATTTCTCAGAACAAATAAGAATTCTAATCAAGTCCATAACTGGAAATGAAATATGGCAGAATTCTGCCTATGTTTGGAGAGACAAAGATGCAAAAGGCGAGGCAGAAGTTGTGGAGCTGTCTCTTTGCATACCAGCCATAGGGACAGATTTTTACATCTCAGTTTAATAAATTGTTCTAATAATGCCTTGGAAACTTTGTTGTATACAGTCATCATCACATGGGAGATCTGTTTGTTTATACAAGTTGCCAGATATGGCTACTTTTTTTTTTTTTCTTGAAAACTATGTTTTTCAAATGCTTAAGCTTTTAAACTGAAATGCACTTGTTTTCATCTGGTCAACAAAACAAGTGCTTGTTGATATCTTTGCTGAGCTGGCAGGCTGGCAGTCTTATATAGTTTCAGGAAAAAGAAAACACCACTTGTAATAACAGATTTAGTATGATCACCCTTACTTTAAAGTGAAAAGGAGGAACCACATTTCAGCTTAAAAGAACCATCCATGTAATTACCATTCCAGCTGTAAATAAATATATCTCAACAGTGGTTAGGAGAGGGTGTCTCATGGTACAGCCTTTTTGTCCTCAAATCAAAATAGACAGTAATGATGCTGAACATTCTTCTTGTTGGCTGTCACCTCTCCAGAGAACCATCTAAGCCACAGACAGAAGTTGCTCTTAAATCTTAGTAATACTCTGGATTTGACATCATGGAGTTGCATAATTATTCTCTTGACGGCTGCCAGAACTGTTGTTCTGATTACAGGTCAGACAAGCAACACAAAACACTAAAGATGCAGAACGAAAGTGATAACCAATTGGGATTTACTCTTTTGAAAGTATTTTGAAAAGCTGTCATGGAATTTCATGACAGGAAATTGGCTCATGTTCCTTAGGAAAGTGGTGTCCAGGTCACTGCCTATTGTTTCATTAAGGTTGGGTTGTGTTAGGGGAGATTTTTATCCTTATAGGACTACCAGTGGATGTTACATTGTGATACCAAAGGGACTGAGCACAAGATTTTATGCAGACAAGTACTGCTTTTATTTAAAATGCAGATGAAATCAAAATACCTGGTCACAAACATTTTTTATTTAAGTGAAAAAGTATACAAAACCTCATCCAGATTGTTATCTAATGACTGACCCAAACCTTTAAAACATACCAGTCCCCAAATCCTTGATTCAGAAGTCCGTTTCTGGAACGTTAGAAGTCGTCATGTGAAGTTAGATGTGGTGGCTCAGCTACAATTCTAGAGGTAACTGAGTGCTCTCATAGTTCTCAAAGTTACATTTCGGATTCATGTTTTGTTGTTTGCTTTGCAATGAAATTTCTGCCGATTGAAACATTACCCCTAATACTTGCAACTAAAGTAAATTTAAAGCCAATCTTCAATAATTTGGAATTATGAATTTTTAATACATTTATCAATCTTGCATTCATTCAGTCAAAGAATCCAGTAGTGTCCAAGGAACATAGCATGCATTCAATAATAATTGGTTATGATTCCCCAGGATTGACTCAAAATTAATCAACATTTTCTTGATTAATGTAGAAGAAATCATCTTGTGAATAATTTGAAATTACGACAATTCATATCAGGAATAAAGCTGTCAAACATTTGCCTTAAATTTTTCTGCCCAGCAGCTTATTTGCAGTGGTGATTTTTCCAGATGAAAAAACTTAGATCTATAACAAAGGTGTTATAATGCTGTCACCACGGAAGGACCAGTTCTCCCTCAGCTGTTCAGAGCAAGTGTGATGTCTGAAGGCTAGAAGGTGACTCCTTTTTTTTTGTTCTTCAGACTTTGAATAGATTGATATCTCATTGTACTTTTGGAAAGAAATGGGTATTTGTGCTCAATCTCCATGCTCACCCAGTAAACACAAGTTATAGCTGTTAGATGGATGCTACTTAGCATACTCTGCTTTACAGCAGATCTCATTTCCCCCACTTATAATCATTTTATATTGAAGAACTGATGGTGGCACTGTGGAGAAGCTGGTAGAACACACCAACATTTTCACTTGCTCTGCCTTAAGCTAAGTCATACTGAAGGCCAATTTTGTGTTCTGAAAAGAGCTACCCGGTGTAATGGAAGCTACTGAGTTTTTCCAAATATTTATATTAATTATGGGACCAGGTTTTCTTTTGCAGGTTTTATTTTATTCAGACATATTTTTATATATTTTGAGAGAAGAGAATTCAGTGAAGTAGTATAACTGCTCTGAGAGGAGATGTATGTTACCTGCAGTAGTCAATAACTCAGCAGACAATACTAGGAAGTGGGAAATACAAGAGGAGTCCTTGTTTGCCTGACTTAATGCAAGGACAGAACACTTTAGTGTCAGATGAGAGTTGCAGTCACAGGATGACTGGAGTTTCTAGCTCGAGGACTCTGATTTACATCCTGCATCTAAGGAACATTTCCTGGCAAAGTTGAATTTCAACAGAAAGTTTCCACTTTATCAAGAATAGGTCCAAATGTGGCTTACAAATGCTTCTCACGATCATGGCAAAGTGGATATTAAAAAGAAAGTTGTTGCATAGACACAAATCACATTCACCACGTTGAAACTCTGCTGGTTTTTTTAGTGTGTGTAAAGAAATGCAGTGAATTCTAGACAGGATGTAACTGCTCTGAAAGTTTCTTCTTAGGAAGCTACCTTAGCCAGGGTCTGTCCCATGACATATATCCCTTTTCTGAAGCAGGTATAATATACATCACCAAAATTCTATTCTACTGAAAAATTGTTATTCTTTCCAAGACATGTATTTTTCTTTTCAAGAGACCATCAAACTGAGCTTTGTAAGTATTCATGAGATAATGCATGAGTTTCTAGTTATCTTGATACATGCACACGGACTGGTGCAACGAGGCCAAATCCACATAATAAGCACTGTTGCCGCAAATCTTCAGTGGCTACTTTGGTACTTTGGGTTTAGCCAAGTGCCTGGTGGTTATCCAAATGCAAGAAATTTGTCCTCTCTTTCCCTGTGAATGATATTGCAACTCATGTAGGAAAAATTCCAAGAACAATGTATTGCTGAGAGTGGGCCTTCCAAGGAAACGCACTGTGCACCTCTTAAAAACAAACTGAAATAATTACACTAATTTATCAGCAAAGGACTGTGTAACCTAAACTGACTGCTGTCATGGTGCCAGGAGTGTCTGAAGCCTAATATTCTGTGTTTTGAGACATCTTGTATCTAGGGGTTACTTTGATGAGCCTGCACCCAGCTAATACATCATTTAAGTAACAGATGGGACCTTAAGCAGAGGGGCTTTGACTGATTTCAGTGTTCATGCGTCTTCACTTGATTCAGCTCTAGAAATCCTTCCCTAGATTAAGTCTCCTGGAAATGTTCTATCATTTGGATGTCAGTGACTGAAAATAGGTTGACTCTACTCAATTAGTCTTTCTTCATGAGAAAACTGCAGAGAAATGTGCAGAATTTAGCATTTAAAATGTGATTTCCCTTAGACATCACAACCCAGGTTCTCAGAGAAACTTACATGGTGCTCTTAATAGAATTTTTAAAATAATATGACAGCTCAAAGTGCTGAGTCTATGAAAACAGACATAGTGAATTTTTTTGTTGTTGTTGGTTTGTTTTGTTTTTGGTTTTTTTTTAATGGCATTTGCAAAGAATGTCTTTGAATATTGCCCATGTACAAAAGAACACACAGGCTGCAGTTCTGATACTTTCCTACACAAGGGACAAGGGAAACTCGAGAAACGGGGAAAATTATTGCCAGACTATCAGCACTGCACTGTGATGAAGCCTAGCAGCCCCAATCATAAATCGTGTACCCACCAAATAAAGAGGAAAAGTTAACGCATGCCAGTGTAAGGATGAATCAGAGGAAAAAACAACTTTGGTAAATAAACAAATATTAGAAAATGTATTTTCCTCTGGTCAGGTTGTCAAGGAACGGGAAACTGCCTGGTGTTAGATGCTGGACATCAGACAAAGTAGACTGTTTGCTAGACTATGATTTGCTTCCTCTTATCCCCAGTCTCTTGGGGGGGCTGTAAAGTAAAGGAAGGACATAAACATCACTTCTACAGGGAATCCATATGCATACCTGCGCTTTTCATAGGAGGAAAGGTGATGGAAATGTGAAAGCAAGCAGAATTTAAAAACACATGAATAAAGGAAGAACAAAGTAATATAGCTTTTAAATTCAGAAGTAAAAAGTAAATTCATGATTTTGGCTCCATCTAACAAAAAAAGCAGTAGGAAGTGACAAGTCTGTAAAGGAGCTATTCTTACTCTTCTTTCCCTTTAACAGTTTTTCTTTCTTTCAGTGGAAAGTGTTGGCTTCTTTTTCCACCTTGTTTATTTTTTCCCTTTTCTTTTGATGAAAACATGTTTCTTTCCAAAAATCCACTCTTCGTTCATCCTGCCATAAACTTCCCACTGTCCCTAGTATCCCCTCACACTTAGAAGAGCTAAAGAATCATTTTCTAGTATGAGGCAAGACCTATGCTCTAACTCTAATGTGCCCATATACTTCTTATAGGTTATCCAAATGTCTGCTGAAGACCACTCCATTCAAGTCCACCAAAATCTGATAGAATTGTCTGGCTGAGTGTCACTTTTTAAAGGAAATAGTTATTTTCGATGATTCAGTGACTGCTTTTTTTTGCTACTGCTTTAGTAATAAATACACTGTTTTGATGGCTTTTAGAAGCAAATCCTGCAGTCCTCACTCAGCAAAACTATTGACTTCAGTAAGCTTTCATGAGCAAGTTTTGAAAAATGGCTTCAGTATTTGGATGGAAATAAGCTACCTGAAACGTGTGTCTTTTTCAAAACATTAATAAAATGTGTTGATTTTATTTACTTTTTTTAATGACATCTTTCAATAACTATGCCAACAACTCCCCCAAATCAAGAAAATACCTCACCATTGCTGGAACTAAATGTCCTTCAGACCTTTGATTTTTCCCAAGAATGCCAGGACCAAAATTCCTTTCTGAAGTGTTTGTGAACTGGAAAAAATGTGTATTCTGGTTTCTGGCACATGCCTAAGCATAAGTTGGCTACTTTTCCTCTGCATACTTTAATGATCATAATAGCTTTCCATTACTTGTTGATCCCTGTTAATAACATAACATTAAGGGATCCCAGTAAAAGAAAGACTGATAAAATTCTGACTCACGTGTAGCAAATGAAAAGTTGGATGTGCAGGTTTCTGTCTTAGCACAATGAAAGGCTCTTCTTGGTGGGTCATGACATGTTACTGTAATAAACTCAGTCAATACCGGTGTGTGGCATTTTTACTACAGTGAATATGTACCCAAAGGGGAAGATAAAATTTGACACTTAGGTTCTACTTCAGTTCTGGATGCAGCTGTTTCTTGTGAATGGTGAAAGGATGTGTGACAGCTGCTTATCTACTCACTCGGAACTGGAGATGGCTTCTGGCTACAGCTGAAGAAACTGGAAGTGCTACAGTAAAGCAGAGAAAGATGGGCTAAATTTAGGGATAAGATTATTTTTTCAAGGTTGGTACTAAAGTTCTTGCTTAGTAGTAGCAAAAGTGGGTTTTTGGTGACTGTACCACTGAAGCAGGACACAGGTTACTCACAGTCTTTCTGTCACACCACACATGTAAAGGAGGAAGGTGAAGGTAGAACAGCCCATGAGCTGGAATTGAAAGATTCTGTCTGCCTGGCTTATGGCTTTTTCACCAAAGCAGATGCCCGATAAAGAATTGTTTATCCACAACTGACATTTTTGTCTCTGTCACATGGGAAACAAAAAAAGCTAAAAATAAGTGCTGTGATAGCTTTTTTGGCTACCTTGCTGAATAACTTCAGAAATTCACATTTCCACTGGCTAAACATAACACTGAGCAACCTAGCTCAGAAAGGGATTTTTAACACACACTGATCACTGGTTCATACAAGAACTGTCAAGCAGGACAGGCTATGCTGAATGTAGGAAGACTTTTTAAAAATACCTTTTTTCAGTTCTGCTCCACATCCTACTGCTTCTGCTGAACTTACTGCTCTTGTTTTCCTGAGCATGTAGCCTGTCTCTCAGCTCAGAGGAAGCTGATCCATCACTGCTCAACCTTTCTCTTCTTCTCCTCCTTTTAAAAAGCACTGGTCTTTTCCTGAATTGTTTCTTGTTACTTGGCTACAATTTTGCACTGAAATAGCCAAATTGCACTAAACTGTTCTGGTTACCATAAAGGGATAGACAAATGTGAATTCTACCTTTATGTTCTTTCCTCCATGGCAATTCTCATATAGTTAAGAATGAGGATTTGAAGTGAGAGGAAACACAATTATTTAGATGACAATTGCTGAGAAACCCAAAGCCAATTTATTGACTGTGCAGTCACTGATATTCTCTGTTGGGATGAAATAATTTTCTGTCCTCAGGGATTTCTCTGCTGAATATGCAAATACACTTGAGGCAAGTTCCCATGTTAAGGTAAATGAATTGAGAACTCCATCTGATTTAAGGTACTTCAAAACTCTCTAGTCAAGTCAATGAGACTGGAATAGAATCAACAGGTACATTTGCAAGTCTGTTGCTCTTGCTGTTGGATGTCTTGTGTAATAGATCTAAGTCATTTATACCTTATTAAAACTTTTATAAATAAAGGATATGAACATCCCATGCTAGAGCAGTTCATGAAGAACCATAGGAAGGACTCACATTGGAATAATTAGGCCTTTTGTTTATGTTACATGCATATTTAAAACACTGTTGGTGCTTTTAAAGCATTCTGAGGAAATTATGTTTGATACAATTCTCTAATCATGGGAACTTGAAATACATTGCTTATGTTTTGGTCAAGAAACAGATTTCAACTACTTTTTTCCAAATCTTCAGGAAAGGATTTGGGTTAATTTTATTTTTTTTCCATTTGATACATGCTGTTGAGGGCATTGCATAAGCAACACCTGTTTTAGAGGGCTGAATTGTGGTTTTGTTCTCCATCCTGACTTTTTGCATTTGATTACATTGCTTAGCTGAGTTTTTAATGTAAGATCAGTTTGAGTATTTGTTTTACCTCTTTAGAGCAATGTGTGGCCCTCAAACTGTGTCCTGAAATCCTCCATTGGGAACCAATATCAATAGCATTTTAGTATATTTGAAACTGTATTCTACTAGTATCCAGATAGTGGATGTGCATTTCCATTGTGATTTTGAAAAGTTTGATAAGTAGTTGGTTTCTGTCTGTAGCTGCTTGTTTTCACTGCCTAGAGTTAGTCCAGCAAGATTAGGGTCATGAGAATGTGTTCAGGGCTATGTGCAATGCAGTTGTTATCCTAGAAACCTGGTTCACTGAGCTCTGTGTTGAGTTGTTTTTAATTACTTTATTTATTTACTTTTTAAATAAAGACAGCAGCTTTTGGAAAACACGTGGAGAATATATATCTCAATTCTATGTGCTGTAAACTTATATAATGATCAATATGTTAATCTGCATTAGAAATTCTGAAGCAAATAATGACTTTGTACTAATCTCTGGTGCAGGGACCTGCTATCAAATTCAGTTTTCACATTGCCATAAGATCGTTTCTGGGGTTTTATTGCAAGCCTATCCCTGAATTTTGTTCTGCACTTGATGTTTTTATTAAGAGGAATAGTACCTTTGTTGAAACTGACAGCAGTCATTGACAGATTAATGGGAGAGAATTTACTAGGCAGGTCCTTGCACAAAATGTGACCTATGAATAGTAGGCAATTTCAGCATCTGGCAATTGTTTTATCCTCAAGTCATGCTTTAATTACAGCTGGATTTTCAGCCTCCCAGGACTCTGGCTTAATCTCACTGCCATACAACTTTGCCTTATATTGATATTGTACCTTAGTCTGGGGTGTGGTTTTTGGTATTTCATGCTGAAAAGATGGTAGTGGATGAGTTTCACTTTGATTAAAAAACCCCAGCAAACTGAAGAAAAGTTCCATTTAGTTTTGTAGTTTAGTTGGAAGGATTGAATGAAGTAGATAGCCAATTAAGCATGTTGTTTTAGAAACTGTTCAATTGAACAGCATCTTTAACAGAAAACCAGCAGTTGTAAGCAGCCATAGCACTCCCAAGTTATATCACCATAAGCCAACTCATCTACCACAATTCCCTTGGAGGTCACATAGCAAGAATCTCTTCTTACTGCACACCAAATGTTTCTCATTGAAACTGGCATTGTTGACTTGTTTGTTACATATGACAAGCAACTAGTAAAACAAGGAAAAAAATCCTTTTTACCACATGCCAACTCTTTTTCACTGGGTATGGCATTGTAGAGGTATTTCTGATGCTTCAAGTAACTAACAAAACACAAAGAAATAAACACTGTGACTAATTACAAAAATAAACATGTCTCCTTATTTTGGAATTTTTTCGCTTATCTTGTCTGTCTCCAAGCTTGACTTTTGTTTACACTAATTCCCAATGTGATTTAAATTCAAGGACTCAGGTGCACAATGTAAATCTTGTGTATCTTGGCTGTACTGATAATTCTTTAATGTAAACACCTGACAATTAGCTTTTCTGAAAAAGGAATTGTGCCACAATCAGGATGCCTTTAAAATCTGCAAATATTTAATAGGTGAAAGTAGATGGTGCTCAAGAATATGTAGCATAGTTCTTGAATAATGAGAGTTCGTGCTATTGTGCGTGCACTGTAAATGGTTAACATCGGGTAGTATTTCAGATAAAGTTTTTAATGAAGCATACCACTTACTGGTTTTGTAATAATAGCAATACTGACTGGGGAAATGAAAATTCATATCCTTTGAGGAAAATATTCAACTTACATAAAAAATAATTGAAAATGAAACATTTCATGTTTAGAAAATGAAGTCTTGATTTAAAAATGCTAATTTGCAATGTATGTAAAAGTGTGACAAAAATACTTATGTGCTCTGTGTGTAACTATATACTATGACAAATTTGTATTTTAAATTAATTATTCTCAAGTGATTAAAAGGAGCCTTTGTTAAGATGATGGCATGGGGAGATACGCTCTTAGGATTTATTGCTTGGCTGCAAAATAAAGCTCTTTGCCCAAGTTATACAAAAGTACTTTTAATTTTACAGATATGATGATTAGTACCTTGATTAGTTTTGTGCTGGATGTTTTACTTGGATATATGAGTTTAAAATTATAATGACCATTTTGTAAATTGCTGTGCTCAACAGGAACTTCAGAAGTTCCCATTCTTCTAAGGTCTAGTGATTCTATTCCAATAAATTTTTCATGGGATCTGTAACTCAGATACGTAGATTACATGCTTAAAATTTCTGTGTGTTCTCCCATAAATCTCACGGTTAGCTCTGAAAACTGAAACAATCCTTCAACAAAGGCTGCATATCTGGAATAAGGAATGATCACTATGAAATCTAGAATTCCAAAATTTTATTGTATTTAGATAACTATTTCTTAGAATGTTTATTAAGTATTGCAAGTAAAGATATATATTTAGCCTACTTTGAGAGCTACAGAAGTATCATGAACCAAATGTCAGGACAAGTAAATTAAATTTTGCTTTATTTTCCAAATTAATTCTGTAAATTTTATGGGCAAGTAACACTATTTACTGAAACCTTTTTTTTTGTCCAGTATATCTAGTATGCTAAGTTTAGCCACCCACCCTTAGAATTTACAATTAAATTTACAGTTGCGTACTTTCAAGACTACATACAGTAATATATTTTAAAACTAAGTAAAATGGATAATGGAAAGAGTGTACCCATGATCATGCCTATGGCAGGGGGGTTGGGCTAAATGATCCTTAAAGGTCCCTTTCAACCCAGACCATTCTATCATTCTAAGATAAGAAAATACCCATCTTTCAAATTCAAACAAGATTTTCACTAAAATTACTCAACACTAAAATTGTGTCTGCTGAAGCATTGAAAGGATCCAGAAGAAGATTCACTTTACATTAGAAAAGGTAATTGATCATTTCTTCAGACATTCTCAGTGTACTTGGTAGTAACTATAATCTTGGTCACAGCCATCCAGAGCTAAGGCAAGACATGTCGGGATTCCTTATGGCACACAGATCCCGTTTTTTTTCCCCTTCTGCATGCCACATGGTCCCCAGTTGTAAATCTATCTAGGGATTTGCATCGTTTTCCTCTGCAGTGATAGCTAGAGATGACTTAGGGCCATATTTTATTCTCTCATGGGTGAATATTTCAGGAGACATGAGGAATCATTTTGGAGTAATTCCATCCACATAGGTGTAAAACTGAAGTTAGTGTAATTGGAAATTAATGTTAACTCTTTAAAACTGAAAATGAAAACCAATTAAAAGTTTAAAAGTTTTGAGCAGTTCCCTGTCCTTCTTGAACTGAGGGTCCCAGAACTGGACACAATATTCCAGATGCGGTCTCATCAGGACAGAGTGGGATAATGTGGGATAGATACCCGCTAGGTAGTCTGAAAGCCTGGCTGGTTCCTCCTATCAGGCCCTCCAGCTCTTTCTCAGCTCTCCATAGATAAAAAGGCTTTATTAAAGTCAGTAGGAATTATGCCTTCAGACTGAGCAGGTCCAGCTCATAAATCCAAAACTCATTTTATAGCATAAATCTTTTCCAGATAGCGCTATGTCAAGAAGGAGGTATTGTTTTGGTTCCGTGGTGATTGATCTGAGTTTTTTCTTCTACTTTACATGGTCTAGGAAGCAGTATGTCTCAGATCACATGTGTCAGAGAGGAAACATTCATCTGCATGTTTGCTACTGAGAACCTATTTGCCTTCTTTGTTTTAGGTAGAAATATATGAACCCTTTTAATCAACATTGAACAGTTGGACTGAAGTGACTTGAACCCTCAGCGAGGTTTGCAAGTATTTGGAGGTTTGTTCTTTGACTTTCATGTTTCATTTTGCTGTGATATTTCTTCTTTCTGTCCAGAAGCAGAGGCACTGATATATTACAGGAAACATGTTTCCTAGGTAGTTCTCAGCCTCAGTAGAACAAATTTCCAGAAAGGTGTGATATTTTGTAATGCTGTCTAGAATTGAGAGATTTAGAGAGTGTATTTTCAGATTACATCAGCATCTCAAATTTTGCATATAGATTATCTGAAGCAAATCTCTGTGAAGACTTGCCTACCACTTTGAACTATGATACTTGCTGGAGGCTTTGTAGGGACTGTAATTTTAGTCTGGACTAAAAATATTCACTGTGTCTTCTGAGCTGTCTCTCAGTGTAGCAATACATAAGAAAATAATAATCTAAAAGGACTTTATTATAAAATGAGATAGAAGTAGCTATTGTGGCTCAGCATCTGTCAGATGTCCTATGCCTGAGGTCATTGGCTTAGGCCTTGACAACAGTGGTGAGATTAGCTTGTCAGTCCTGGTGTTGAGTTGCAAATGTGTGGGTTTGGCTTCTACTGGCAGTAGCTCCGAGGATAGGAGGAAAAACAGCTTATAAATTCTTCAGAGTTCTTTGGAGCCAAGAGCCACTTTTTTGTCTGGCTTTTCAGGCAATATTTAAAAGGTGCTTGAAAACATGAGGATAAATGAAGAGTAAAATAAGGAGTGAAAAATACTAAAAGGTTATTTCTTTTATAGAGATGAAAACTGTATACATAATTATCTCCGGTAATGTTCCTCATAACCATTCTTCGTTTGTGAGGGTAGGCATTCTTCAGGGAGATCACTCATGGCCTCAGCTATGTTTACCACTCTGGTTATTGCTCATTTTCTTGGAGTATATTTATGAAAACTGGGCAATTGTATTTTACTAAGATTTATTGGTCTTTGGTCAATAAATTCCATTGACTTGTTTTAAAATGTCCAAACTGAAGTTGGCTGGGAAAGGCAGACACAAGAAAACACAAGAGTAAGTCAAATCATGAAGCTTTTATTTGGGAGGGGGGAGTCAGCACTTACTATTCCCTACTGAATGGAAATGTGAAGCTACTGAGATTTTGCACAACCATCATAGAGGATTCTCTCAGACCTTGTTTCACTCCTAACTAATAATGATTGAGTAAATCTGATGGGGTTCTGAAAAGATACTCTACAAGACATTTATATTTTAATTTTATTTTATTATCCATCTGATAGAATCAAGTAGAATACCAAGCCAGGGATTCCTCTCTCTTTTGAGATCATGAACCCAAATATGAGAAATATCTTACTGCTTTGACTTTGATAGACTCCTTCATAAGTAACTAGTGCCTGCTGGTCTAATGGATTGTTACTGTAAAAACTCTAGTTCGATGTTAATGGACTTGAGAGCAAGTATGTTCTCTGGAGGCTGCAAAAATAGTTCTGTAAAATCTGTGCCAGCAAGCAATTAAACTAAATGAATGAAGTTATCAACAGTGCAAAGCAACAAAGCTTGTAAATACAAATGTTAATTGCAGGCTTTATATACTTCATCTGAATATTCATTTGTCAGAGTTAAATATATTTGCAAATAAATAAATATTTCCTCTGTGAGATAAGCTAGGATTCAAGGCCTCCTGCATAACAGATGCCATTAAACTTCACCTGATTGTCAGCTAATCTATGTTACATGTGAAGCAGATTGGTTTTGGTATACAATTTCAGTAATTTTGTCTGCACTGTAGGTAGCTGGTCTACAGCCAGTGGTATTCACTCTACTGATAGAAGGTACTTAGGATCAGCTCTCTGCAAGAATCACACATTATTTTTGTGCTTGTCCAGAGAAATCTGGTAATAATTCTTTTGCTGTCTTTGAAGTTATTTTCTAGATTTTTTTGGCTAGTGGCTAACATCCAAATATTTAATATGCTGTAAGAAATTAGTCGGGTTTCCTCCCATTGCCACATATTATCACAGAAGAAATTTAAATGAGGAATGCTGCAGTTGGAAGACATTGACACCTACACAATGAGTCCTGGAATGACTAGTAGCAGGGAGCCGTCTTTGAAAAATGTGGCTGTAGCTCAGATTCTCTGAATCTAGGTTTACCTAGTCAAGAAAAAGGAGCTGATGAAAAACAACAGTCTTGAAGTTTAATTCTTCTTGTGATCTTTTCAGATCATAGGCCAAATTTAACTACAGGCATAAGTAAGACTTGGCATACTCAGTTAAAATTGCAGTATGTTAGTCTCAAAAAGAGAAAGTAGAGTAATGTAGAAGAGTGCTATTTTTTTTTTTTCTGTTATTTTCATAAAGCTGGAAAAAATCTAATGAGAGTCTTTACCAAAGAATTAAGGATGGGTGAGCTGGGAGAAAACTGTTTTAGAATTATTACTGAATAGCAATATTTCTTTCTGCACACGCTGATTAGCAGAGCTGGAGCTGTGGGGAGCCAGATACTGGCTGTAGTTGAGCAGATCACAGCAGAGTTGAGGGCCACAGGATGTCAAAATTAGCTAAAGTCACTCTTCTGCATAAATGAGACTAGCTAGGGATAAATATCGATGGTAACAACTTGCTGTGCTCTCATTGTAGTTACAGCAGAGCTGCAATTGTGACAAAAATTGGTCTCATGAATTTGGTATTTGCAGGTGGGAATTCTGATCCAGACCTTGGAAAATGTTGGAACATTGTTCATGCATGGATACCAGTTAAGAGTGTTAAGCAGTCTGCACCATGCTGTTGTCCCTTTCTTTGAAACGTGCTGGTATTTTCCTGGAAGCAGAAATAAATTTAATCCTTAAACTGTTGCAGAAGTTTGCAGTAGACAAAAAGATTTATCAGTAGACCTTTCTGCAAAAAGAACTTCAAAATGTTTGATTTTTTAAAAAATATTTTTATTTTCTTAACTGAAAGGTGGGAGATATATAATGCATATATGCTTATATACGTTCTTTTTTTTTCTTATGCACTTCCTTTACTTTCTTTTACAGACCTTTGGAAGAGACAGGACTAGAGAGACTTTTGATTTTACATGAAATGGCTAGTTAATGCCCTTATCTTGCTAAGTGCTTCCTTTTTCCATTGTTTGAGATACTTTTGGCTAAGATTCTTTTAGTGTAAATAAGCCTTTCTTTGGGCAAGGTTTTCACTTACACATGGTGTCTCACTTTCAGTGGTGTGGTAGTTAGGGAATTGGGCTGCAGTGATGACAGAGCCTATTCAGGTTGTCTTCCACCTGTTTCAGAATACTCTGGGGTGATACATTGTATTCTGACTCCCAGGCCAATACTTTCAACACCCAGTCACCAGGATGCCTTTTGACTGGGAAAGTTTGACTCCTGACAACCAGTTCCTTTCTGGCAATATTTCCATTTAAAAAAAAAAAAAAAAAAGTTGAAAGCTTCAAGATTGCTATGAAAACAAAATGCATGCCCTGCAGACAGCTCTACCATGCTTTAGGTTCCCTAAGTAAGTGTTTGTAAAAGCTTGCACAGTATTTAAGCTGTGTCAGAGTAGTAAATAAAGAAGTTCTTTGTAGTCCATGTGGTCATTATTTATTTATTTATTTATATGAAGGGTGCCTGCGAGTAAGAATAAGTATTGCTTTTCAATGTGTCTGTGGGTACATACGTACACAGAATTTAAAAGAAGTGGTAAAAAATAAGCAAAGTTTTCTGTGTTGTGGGGCCAGCAGATATAAATCTTTGGCTCTGAATTATTCAGTTTCATCTTTCATCTCCCAGTAAGTATTTTTGAGTTTTTCTAAAAAACATTAATTGGAGGCTGCCGTTCCAAATACAGGACTCAGGAACAGCCAGTGACATTGAGATTTGGATCCACTCTGTGTACCAGCAATACCTGCTTCAGCCTTTAAAAAGGTTACATCACCATAGTCTGAATTAGACCTATTGTAGGAGCTAAGAGGAAGTCATTACAGAGATTTTACAGAAAGCAAGGCTCTCTAGACAGATCTTAAGTCCACAGGAAACTGCAGTGGTTATGAGAACAATTTTCTCACAGGAATTAGGCTAAAGATGTTTATAGGCTTTTCCATGTGTTATGACATTTTTACTCTATAACAAAGCTATTTTTTCTGAAAATATTTAGATGCATGTACAGATAAGTAATGGATTACATTCCTCTTGGAACATGTGCTTGTGTGATCTAAGCATTATCTTGAGTTTAGTCTAGGAAAAATGG
The DNA here is from genome assembly GCA_033439905.1 of Ceryle rudis. NCBI lineage: Eukaryota > Metazoa > Chordata > Aves > Coraciiformes > Cerylidae > Ceryle > Ceryle rudis. Next base: position 1,975 of record JAAGNO010012637.1, on the reverse strand, counting down.
AGCAGAGGATAGTTTATTAGCAACATGCTAATAGAGGGAAATATGCTTACAGTAATAACTATACAATAGAAGTAGAGGATATATTAGACAAAACAATCTGTATGCCATGTCCAACTAAAGAGTAACAAATGCTTATGCACAAGATACTAGGATACTGGCTTCAAGGGTCCTTGCTCAGAACCTTTCTCTTGTATTAAAAATGTGTTATAAGTAATATTGCTGGTTGGCTACTATCAAATTAGTGGGTTATTTGAGCCCAATTTCTTTTCCTATATCTATGTTCACAAGGTTACTATTAAATTTGAATCAATTTGATGGTTCTGAAGCAATGACAGCAGAGGGTGAATTTTGAAAGAATGTAGAATAGTGCAAGACTTGGCTAAAATAGAGGGTTTCTAGAAAAGAAGAAATAGAAAATCTGCTTCCACTAATATTTCAAATCAACCACATCTTACTGGATTTTTCTTTTATGTGCATATCTTTGTTTACTCTTTACTGTTTCTTGTAGTTGTGTGCAGCATAGATCCTACTTGCAACTTTTCCAGTGGTATCTAGGTTATCTCAGAAAATGGACTTAATGGATATGATAATTTCCTCTTGGTGAAGAGAGGAATAATTAGATATGGTAACAGGAATGATACATCCTGATTTTGGACAGACATCTTGGAAAGGGTAGAATCAGTGGCTAGGGAACACAGTGCACTGAGAAGAAGAAATAAAAAGAAAATACATTTTATGAATTGAGAGCCACATAGACATTGACAATACATAGAAACGATGACTTTCTTAAGCGAGGGGTGTAGGGTGTTGTTTAGCTTATTTGCTGTTGCACTCAGTAGATGTTATTGTATCTGCTATACCAATTGCTTAACAGATGAATCGGTAAATGTTTCTCTGTGCTTGGGTACAGCTTGAATTGAGAGAATTCCTGAATGCTGTTTCCAAAAGCCAGTTTTTGAACCCATTGAATTTATAACTAAATGATCTGCAGTTGCTTTGCCATTTGTAATTAGTTGCTCTGCCACATAGCAGAGAAATCGCTGTAGAGCCTTTCAGTGTAATGCAGTCAGTAGTGCTGCCAATAATAAAATGAAGTTTCTAATATAAATTGTCTTGATTTTGGGGTGGCTTTTTTTTTGGTCAAATAAGCAATTTCAATGTGCGTGGTACTTTTCTTTTTTGCTTTAGCTTCACCATGTACAACATGAAATGACTGTTACTGGTTATTGTATGGGATCCATTATCATCATCATGAAGATCTCTTTCTCAAACTTTTTAACTTACATGCAATTTCTCCTGACAGAAATGTGTTTTATAGCCTGCTTATATATCCAATTGCAAATGTTGTTTTCTCTACATGTACATCAAAGGGACCTATGCCACTGATGACTTGTGGGACTTTTCTGTACTGCAGGAAAAGAAGAAAGTGTCTAATTTCATTCCTTTAAACTGCTGGTTTCTGACCATAAATTTCACCAAATAAGCATGCAGTTACCAAGTTGGCTTTGAAAATGCCTAACTTCTACCAAGGCAATTTATATGAAGTCATATGTTAATCTTCATACTTGAGATCTTTCCATCTGTTCCTTTCAATTAGTTATTGAATGCATTTTATTAAACATGCAGGTATTCACAAACATACGCACACACACCCCCCCGCCTGACTGTCTTGATTCTCTTTATTCTTTATTCCTTTATTCTAAGGACAAACCTTATTATAATTGGACCTCTGTAACTTGTATTGTCCCACTGCTATTGGTAATCTAAGAGAATACTTCAACTTGCTTCCTTACATTTTAGAACACTGAAAGCTGAAGTATTAGAAAGCTTTAGGAAACAAACGTTTTTGGTTCTTCGCAATATTTTGATTCCTATGTATCCTGGTGTGGCCAGGAGAGAATCCTAGGCCAGCCATGGTCTGCAGGCCATTAGCAGTCTGGAGTCAGCCAGGGCAGCTGACCTGAGTTGGCTACAG
>JAAGNO010012636.1:73088-84268 GCA_033439905.1 Ceryle rudis | reverse complement strand
AAGTTACCTTATCAGATTCCAAACAGAGAAAACAAGTGTGTTCCTCAGCCAAGCCATTCCATTGATATTTATCGGCTCGCAATTTTGGAAATACTCATTCAAAGAAAATTAGATTTTTTGAGGACAGTGTGAGTCAACATATTTTGAGAAACTGTTCAGTGTTGCTATATGACACACTGTAGTTCTGTGGGAAGATGAGTTCTCAGACTTCCTGGCAACAATTTGAAGTAAATATTCTACTGAAATTTAGTTGCTAAATGTATTTGAAATTAATATATCTGTCATGGTACACCTGGTTTCTGTAAATGAAGCATAGTTTTCTACTGCTGTTAATAGCTCCCATTTAGTGACTGACAAGACAAAACCACTATCAAAGGTAGAAAAAATTCAGTAAGTGATGTTGTCAGTTCCCCAAAGGTAAATGAATACTGCCTTTTCCATGGCTTGACCTTTAGGCTGATTATGGATATTGTTATCTTTGCCAGGAGCACACAAGATAGATTAAACTAAGCAGCCTTTTTAATACTGATTAATCCTGATGGAAGTAGGTTTGTTTAGTCCTAGGGAATGCAGCACAAAGATTGGCATTATCATCTGAGCAGTTTTTAAACTTATCTCTGATGTGAGCTAGGAGGTACTTGTGGTTTGTCAGGTCACAATGTGAGAAATGCCACTTTGTGCTGATATTTAAAATTTACTCTTGCTTTCATGTTTATACATAATCAATGCGATGCAGGTTTCGAATGATACATCCAGAGCATAAAAACAAAACAAAACAAAACAAACCCAAATATATGTTGGAAGACTAAGAAATATCCTTATGTAAAAAAAGAGGACTCTGACTGCCAGACTCGCTTGTCTTTAATCAAAGTTCTTCCTTTAATGAAAGACAGGTTGTAAGATGACTGGCAGTTTCAAAAAATACAATAAAATATTCTGTGTCAAGCAATCCTGAACAATGCAGTGAAAAATTCTGGAGCCTTCGTCTTTCCTGTGTCTGTGACTGAACCATGGAATTGCTGAGGTTAGAAAATTATTGAACTGAGGGAAATGCATTATGTCTTAAGCAGATGTAAATAAACAATTTGGGACCCAGCCTACAGAAGACTAAGTAAGTTTCATATAAAACCTGAGCTCACCAATGTAACAGTCTGTAGAGGGGCACACAGCATGAATGCAATATAGCTAAAGGGAATAAGTCACAGGAGGATGGGAAGAGACAGCTGGAGCTGCTGGGGAAGCAGCACAAAGTCTAAGGAAGGCCAGAAGAGACCAGTCATTACCAGGAAGAACAGTAGCATAAGCAAAAAGAGTAGTATGTCAGCAGCATCTGGGAGGTCAGGACAGGGACAAGACAGATTTGAATTGCAGGGGACTAGTGCTATCAGGTAGCTGGACAAGATGATTCAATCACAAGTTGTCTGCCTTATCTTATCTTAGACTGATGGAAGGCAACACTGTGATGAAATGCAAGCCATATGGCCAAATTTTGTTCTTATTTTGCCAGTAGTTGCACACATACAATTCTACTGACAGGTGCCATATGAACATAATGAAGCAGGGCACTGCCGGCCCCACATACTTCCCATCAACGTCATTAGTAGTGCCCTTTGGGATTATGTACCCTTACAGAATTAGGTATTCTGTAGTAAATACAGTCTTGTTTTCTAAGTTCTTTTTGTTGAAATTCTGTGGTGATTTTTTTTTTTTATTCCTGTGTAGCTGAATCTTGGCATCTTCTGTTCTCATCTTTACTCCTCTACCCTTTCTTTTTCTGCCTAATACTGTCTTGATATTTTCAGTTCTTCATCAGGCAATTAACCCTTTCTCCTGATCTGCTTTCACCTCTGATATCTTAATAGAACATATTTATAGCCTTTGCTTTTCATACACATTTGCTATCTTTCTGTGGGTGTGTAAAAGGGATCAAACAAAAAACCCAACCTCTTCAGTTCATCTTCTTGTCACCCAGGAATTGACACATGCATGTATCTAAGAAAGTAACCCTTTCAGACTTAGGAGAGTGATTAAGAGGGTACTGCTCAAAACACTTAGAGGAATAAGAAAAGAGAGAACATCTATAGAGCTAAATATGGTTACAGCACATGACTAAATGAAAGAGGGGAGACATTTTTAAATCCTAGAGAAAGCAAAAACCCAGTGGCGCTTGTTTCTTTTTCTCTGTGCTACTTAGAAGTGGTGGATTCTGAGTCAGAAGAAAGTAACTCACTATTTCTGGGACATCAGCTTGAAAGTAAGCCAGGAAATAACTACCTAAATATTAGGTGACCCAATAAAGACTACCACTGCAAATAACAATATTGACAGATGTATTGTATGATACTCGGAGAAAATATTTTTTAATTTGAATTCAACAGCATTTGTATAGAAAACCTTATTGCATGAGTCAGACTCATTCACTCAGAATATATAAACCTGTCATGTGTGTTCATTCAAAACATCTGGAATTTAAAGGATTAAATATTTGCACAAACTTGAGACATAGCAAAAACATGGCCAAGAAGTATTGACAAAGTAGATTGCTGGACAGCAAATAAATACAGAAAAGCAGTAGCCTGGTTTACAAATAATTCGTGAGTGAAAAAAGTGGCAATTTTTTTTTTCTTGTGAATTGTTTCCTAGAATCCAATTATGATACTTGATGAATATTTAAAAGGCCAGTTAACAGTGCCCTAGAGGTTAGGCTTTTCATAAGCACAGTGGCTTATGTCCCAAAAGCTCTAAACACTTGGTCTATCTCTCAGAGCTTCTAAAATGGGATCCCAGATGCAGCCAAACTGCTTTCAACAGAGATAGAGATTTCAGCAAAGTGCATTATACTGATGGAGTACATTCTTCCTGGTGCTATGCATGTCAGCTGTTGTACGTAGTTTGCACACGACATAGGTTTCAGTGCAGGTGGCCAGATAAGTGTTCATATTGATAAAAGCCAGTCTTACAGTTATTATGAATGACAACTTTTCTCAGCAAGATACAGATAAAAGTGAATTAGGTTCATGTCATATGGCACCTAGACAATAAGAGGAAAGTGAAGGAGAAGTTGAAACAATTTACAGGTCTGAAAAGCAAGGAGGAGCCTATCAAAAGCATGTCCTCTCTCATTCTTTTCCTTTCTTTTAGATGGTGGCAATAACATGAATTAAGGATTTGGAGTTAAAGCATTTTCCACATCCCTATTTCAGTTATAAGACTTAGTAATAAATCACTACTACCTTCTGCTCTTTGCTGTTCTTTAGCTTTAACAGATATTCAAGAGTAAAGGCAATTTTATGGGAGAATCTGAAATGTTCCATGTTGTAAGAAATGTTTCTTTAAAAATATAGTTTGTTTTCCGTTTTGTTTTAGTTTGTTGGGTTTGTTTTGTTCGGGTTTCTTTCTTTTTTTTTTTTTTTTCTGCACTACTCACAGCTGACCCATCCTTGGGCATTCATCAGAGCGTGTTGGCTACAGAGATTACTTTTTTTCCCCTTTGTTGCATTCCTGTCGTTCTCAGCCCTGAAGAATATTAAAAGATCAGGAAAAACACTAACAGAACTTCAACTTCAGGAAATTAGCAAAAGAATGACAAATGCATTATGACAACTAAGACCTTCCTCTTTTTAGGGACACAGTAGCTATACTTCAGGCATGACAACTTGGCGTGAAATTCCAGATTTGGAAACCCATTGAAGACAGTAGTTTTTTTGTTTCAAAAAATAATTCAAGAAAAAAAGAAAAAAAGGAATTTTATTTACACAAAATTTTTAAAGACTTGCTTTGTTCTTTTTGTCCTCCACAACATACAAAGGGAAAAAAAAGTTTTGTTTTGTTGATCAATTCTAGATTAAAACCTAGTAAACATACCTCATCTTTAAACAGCTGGTGGAAAGCTTTCTCACTGATACCTACCAAAATGTTCATTTGAATCACTTTAATAACAGAATGTGGACTATGGTGAATATGCAGAGTGTTAGGATGTGACAGTCAGAGATGCTGTCAGATGGCAAGGAAACAGAACATCCTTAAGAGTAAAGCTTTCAAAATGACATAACTAATAACTATTTCTAGTACTTGAATTCTGGAAAACAAGAATTTTTTTTTTCATGTATGGGTATGGTGAGAAACATGCATTCATGTATTCACGAGCAGACTTTGAAAACTCATTACATGAAGAATAATAAAACTGACATTTATCCTGATGTGTGTGTGATTGTACAGCTGACTTCAAGCTTCATTTTATAATGGTAATAATACATATGGGAGTCATTCATTCCTCCAAAAGCATTACTGATTAATTAAAAACTTTTCTTTAATAGCATATTACCTTAACAAGAGTGGATGTAGGAAAAAGTAAGATAACTCCATTCCACCAAGGTACATGCTCCAACTTTCTCAGCATTTCAGTTATTCATGTTATGCATATAAAAATCAGCTATTTGCATTAATGCAACATTCACATTTAAAGAATAAAGGTCACTGCCAGATATATGCTGTGCATGTATTGGAAAATGTGAATAAAGACCAAACACACTCTCTGGTGGTCTCTGAACAGGTTTTAGGAGCATAAGGGCAATTGTATGTACACAGTTCTTGCAGCACATAAAACTGTTACGAAAGTGACCAAATTGTCTTCTCTAGCAATGCTAGGTTGCTTCTTATGAGAGCAAAAAATGGAAAGACTGCTAAACACAGTACCTTAGCAGTTCTACAGCTCTCCTCATTTGAAAGTTAGACTGAGTTTGTATAGAAAAAAAAAAAAAAAAAGGTTAAATGGCAACAATTACAATATATTTTATGGTCAGACCTTTAAGTCAACTGGGCACTCTGAATATGTTACCTGAATAAATATCTCACATGTTAAGTATAACAATACACTTTTTTACATTACCTGCATGTATTTTCTGCTGTGCTTGATTTCCTCAGAGGAAGTCATCAAAGGCTGACTGAAAGTACAGTCTGTTTGCAGCAGAAGTTACTAATTTGGTTCACAATGTGAAAATGGCTCATATTTTTCCCTGCACTGTTTAGATGGCAGAACACAGAGAACAAATTGCTGCTGAAAGGTAGCAGAACATTCTCGGATGGCAGCACTGCTGACCCAACTTTGAACCAAAAATCTAAGGAAAAAGTTATAATGCTAGCAGCTACTTAGAGAATTTCTGTTCAGTTCTGGATGAATCACTGAATCCAAAAGCAGACATAGAAAAAAACCATCATGCTTTTTACTTAGGAATATAAATGTATCCCTTCTGTACAAAAAAAACCCCAAACCCATGATATTTTAACTGTTGGACAAACTAAACAGGTAAAATGGACAAGTACATGAAGTGTATATCCATTTTCAATATAATATGAAAACTTAGCAAGATATCAGCATGTTTGATAACTATGGCAAATTTTGAGGAAATTTAAAGCTCATATTCCTGTATGTTGTGTTACTGATATTTATTTACATTAATATCACCCTAGTGTGTCTATGTGTGCAGGAGATTCTATCTGAAAATTTAGCAAACTGCAGGATAACATGACAAGTTAGTAGGGTGGACATTTAAAGTGGAAAAATAAAATTTAGACTGAATAAAACTTCACCACCTAATAAGGTATGTGTACATTTATGGGGAAAAAAAATCCCCAGCAATTTCTATTATTTACAATAATTTATTTGCATTGTAAAAATTCTTGCAGATTGGATTTTGTTAAAAAGTTTAGTGACCAAAGAGCTGGAAAAGACAAATAATGTGTTCTATGCTACAGACAGGTTGCATTCTGGCAAGCGTAGCTAGGACAAAAAAGAAAGCAGAAACTGTAATTCAAGTATTGTATCAAATTATATGCAAGTATTATATACTACCGTATATATTTATAGCTTCAAAGCAGTCTGTATGTTTTAATGACTGTTCTCTTCCTGTGCATTTTATCTTTACAGAACACTGCAGTCTTTTTAAAAGACTATTCTACCAGAGCAGATTTTTTAAATAATAGTGAGACATACTTCATAACAAAAGGCTGCTAGCCAATTATATGGAAGTTTTTATACTTTCAGTCAATTAGGCTGATTTGTGTGAAATGTATCTGATTGTTTTCTAGGAACAAGGAGTGTCCCCAAGGAAACTTAGTGACAGAAATTTTAGTATTAAAGAAGTAGATTTAGAAAGCAGATTGAGGGGAAAAAAAAGAAAAAAAAAAAAAAAAAGATTCCAAAGGAAGCTTTCAAAAACCTCAGGAAAAAAAAAGATATAAAGAGGAGTGTTATCAACTGTACACTCTAATTCTTGTGTATTGACCATGGTTACTGGTTTGTCAATCCTTAATACAAAGTAACTGAGAAACCTAAATAAAAGACATGTTTGTGACTATCTGATTTCTTACAGATAGTACAAAAAAGGCAGTGATCAATGACATTTAACAGGAAATTAGTAACTTCAGGGAGTGAACAAAGGTTATGTGAATATTCTTGGACTCAACAGAAAAATGGCAGTTGACTGCAGTGAACTTTGACTAGGTTAGTGGCAGCTTCAACTGCAGCTTGTGTGTGTGAAGGTTGCTTTCAGAAACAGCATAAAACGTCTGCCAGCATTGGCAGCTCTCACCAGCCATGGGATACTGGCAGAGCTGAAGTGAATCTTAAAGTCGTTCAGAAGACTTTTGTTGTATGGACAAAAAGAAAGAAATTTCGATCTGCCCCACTTACATGTCCATTATGGAAAACAGCTGAACAATACTCCTACAGCTATCAGATTGAATAGAAAGAAGTATAAAACAACACAAGTTTAAACACAATATAATCCTAACTCTACCATTATTATAGTAATAATGATTATATTCATCACATATTAATATTATAATAAATTATTATGTTCAGGCTATCATCATTTTCATATTTGTGGAGGCTGAAATAGAAAAATGAAGTAGTAGGATTGCTAGGTAACTAAAGTAATGAAGACATGGTATACAGAAGTAAAGTATTCCTGAGGCAATGCCTAAACAAAGCATTAAATTTGGTAAAGATATGAATAGTTGGGGTAATACTGCGATTTGAGAACTTCAATCACTAAACTGAGAAAACATTGAACTAATTCTGAGATGGAATTTCAGAAGCTGGTGACAGTAATAGTCTTTGTCTTTTACATCTGAATTCTGTCAAAGTGTATTTTCCCTTTGTTGATCTTTCACAGTATAAGCTGGTAAGTCGTCTTCAGTGCTATTATTCCATCTTTTCCTGAACAAGTGAAAGGAACAGTGGAAATGATCTGCCAAAAGGTACTTCTCTCTTTTTGGCTCCTCATTAGCTTTCCTTTATGTGCCATTTTCCCTTATTGGATGAAGTCTGTTTTAATAGCTAATTTTTAAGAAACCCTCCTTGAAAGACATTAGAGCAGAAAAATAGTTGTCACTGCTCTTGAGGCCATAAGACCACACAGCCTTTATATGATATCAAGGTCATACATTTTCCAGAAAGTGGAAAAGTGAAGTTCATGAAAAATGTGCTTCAGAGTACCCATTTTAAGGTTTATCATTCACCTCAGGGAGAATATTTTCATTTGCCATCTCTTTACAGTCAAATCCTTTGAACACATCCTTCTTTATATCTACCTTCTTTTCATAATAAAAACCCAAACAAACAAACTGAAAGGGGGTTTTGGGAGGAGTGCAGATGAAAGCAAATAATTTTTACATTTGCATTATTTCATAACAATTTCAAAATAATTTAATAACATACTTTTACCTACATATCTGATTTATTATCTGCCAGACTCCTTAGCTAATTTTGAAGTCTTAAAAACCTAGACATTTGTGATCAAGTTACTTCACGCATTGTGGACTGCTTATTTCCCTCACTTATTTTATTCATGCAGTCAGCAACGTTGCCCTGATAAGAAAATCTTGGTGGAAGTAAGATGGATTTATGTGGCATAGGTGTCTCTCAATACCTTGAAAAGAGAAAATAGAGATTGAGAATAATATTCATAGGAATAAATTGGCATCTGCTGCTGCAGAGCTGGTAGATATCTCCCCTTTATTTCTGACACTTGACTAGACCTTGAAATAAAAAATAATGAGCACCTTTTCAGTTAAATGTTTGAAGGAGAATTTAAAGAGGAAGTTAGACCTGGGAATGTGAGACTGACTAGAACAACCAAGCTGAAAAGGAAAGAAACCCCTCAAACACAAAATGGAGAAAAACAGAATATAGAAGGGGTAATAATATTTCTCTATAAACACCATGTATACACTTTCTCTGCACTCCCTTAGAGAAAAGAAATTGGAATATTTTCCAGTGACAGAACAAAGAGGAGGTACTGACAGCAGAAGAATAAGAGAAAACCATATTAGGAGACAAAAACATTCCCTCCCAGACTGGCACACAGCGGTGGTGATGCTTTTTGGATCAGCAGAAGGTGTTAGTGAACCCTAAAAGCTACACATGATGGAAGTTTAGACAAAACAGTGCTCTGTCACCTGAGTTAAGTATGAACTTACTAACTAGTTAATCTTTGTGACTGTTGCAAAACATGTGAATTCATGGATCTTTTCTGTATTGATGAAGCTGGATATTATGCCACCACGATACAGTGACTGCTGCCAAAAGGACTTGGTTAGGGTCCAAAATACTCCTGTGCATGGTTCAGTGTTTTGTTTCATAGTAAAGGTAAAAGGTTTATATACACACTTAAAGCATAGTCAGAAAGAGACTTTTGGAGTTAGTAACTGTTAATACATCCAACCAAGCTTGCATGAAGCTTACCAGAGTAGCTCACTGGCAACGGATCAGTAAACTGTACACTGTACCTGTGCACAGATACTGCACCTGTTGCTGGTTCCTGTTTTGAGGAAAACAACCCCTTTGTTTTCCAAGCTCCTGAGTAGTACCTTCTGTTGTATGAAAATAAATATTGATTTTACTGTTATCAGACCAAGTGTGAGGTGGTGTGATGTTGTGGCATTCGGCACATCTCACACTAAATAAGCTCTTAAAAGGAGCTAGTTTGTGAAAAGGCATGAACCTTTATTAAGGAATTTATGACTAGGAACTAAATGATTTCATCTCATTGACTGTATTCTCCTCCTCTCTTAACCTCAGGAACAGAAATATTTCTATTGAGAAATACTAATTTCTTTTGACCTACTTTTTGCTCAATAACGTTGACTATTTCATCATCAGTATGCTAGTCATCAGGCTACCTTCCTGCTGCCCATTAGTCATCTGAACTTTCTTTTTATTTTTTTTTTTTTTTTTAATTAACAGTCATAGTTTGCTTCTACATATGAACTTGTCCTTAAAAAGCTTAAGGACTGTAGGGAATGTCATTTGCTTATAAATATCTGTCTCTTAATTTTTGTTCTGTCTTTGGCAAAAGTTGTTAACTATTCCCAGCGCTACATTGACATCGTCAATGATGCTAACACAAAACACCAACAAGGAAGTACAAATAACATGATTCTCTCTCTGTTTTAATTCAGTTGGAAAGCAGGGAGGTAGTAGCAGGGTGGGAAATCAATGAATGCCAAATGTAAGAAGATGATGTGGCTCAGGGGGGAAATATTTTGCAGTTTAATTGTAGGCATTAGGATTGAAGAGATTAAAACTGTTAGGTACAGAAGAACTGAAATTGGTGGGAGTTAATGGAAATCAACACCTTCCTGGGCTATTCACCACCTCTTAAAATCAGACCACAAAACAGATTGGTTTAGGCTGATCTGTCATGATCCAGGAGAAGGCAGCTCTACCAATACAGCATCATATATTGAAGTAATTGTATTTGCACCCTCAGCACTTCCTAAAGCAATCAATTATTTTACAGAGGAGTACATTACTAATAATTTACACTTCTCAGTAATTATATGCTGAATTGTTCATGTTTCTTCTGTAATCCCTCTGATGGTCTCCCCTGAACAGAGAAAAAGCTAAAGATGGATGACAGCCAACATATAATCTAAAATGTCATTTCATACAAATATTTTGAGAAAACATTTGGTTCATCCTTTTTCTAATCAAGCAGTAAACAATAATCATGACATTTATAAATTTTTACTTTTCAAGTTCTTCAAAACTAAATTATGAAGTTTTAAATTACAACAAAATTGAGCCATATTCAGTCAGCCCTGAGTTTACAGTGGTCTTTCAGACAAATCTGTGCTTCTACAATCTCTGTAAAGACTTTTTTTACGTGTCTTACCATTAAATATAGTTTAAAAATGGAAAGCTGTGATTTTTTAAAGGGGTTTTGTGTTGTTGTTGTTGGTTTGATTTTTTAAAATTTTATTTTGTTTGTTTTTATGAGAACTTCAAAATCACTTGTTTGAGCTTGCAGTTAGATTACTCCATCAAGTAACATTGGCATCCTTCTCCAAGTGATAGAGGAGTCAATGAACAGAGGTGCTGTGCTAGATATTGGTTTTGCCAAAAAAGAGGATCTGGTGGGGAATGGGAAGCTCAAGGGAAGCTTTGGCTGCAGTGACCATGAAATGGTGGAACTTAAGATCTTCAGGGCAGTGATGAGGGTGCACAGCAATCTCACTACCCTAGACTTCAGGAGAGCAGACTAGCCTCTTCAGGGGTACGCTTGGTAGACTACCATGAGATAAAGCTCTGGAGGTAAGAAAGGCCCAAGAAAGTTGATGATTATTCAAGGATCACTTCCTTCAATCTCAGGACTGATTCTTCTCAACAAAGAGAAGTCAGACAAAAATGCCAGGAGGCCTGTGTGGATGAACAATATGCTTCTGTACAAACTCCAACACAAAAATGAAGCCTGGAGAAGGTGGAAGCAAGGATAAGGAGCCTGGGAGGAACACAGATGAATTGTCAAAGCAGCCATAGATCAGGTTAGGAAACAAAAAAAACTGATAGACTTAAATCTGGCCAGGGGTGTCAAGGGCAACCAGAAAAGATTTTATAGACAGGTCAGTAATAAAAGGAAGACTAGGGAATATGTAAGCCCTCTCCAGAAGGAAACAAGAGACCTGGTTATCCATGATATGGAGAAGATTGAGGTACTCAATGAATTTTTTTGTCTCATTGGTATATGCTCCATCCACACTGCCCAAGTCACAGAAGGCAATGGTAGAAACAAGGAGAATGAAGATGAGGGACTCATCTTCATCCCCACTATCAATACAGGCTGGGGGAGGAGGTGATAGAGAGCAGCCCTGCAGGAAAGGACTTGGGGGTGCTGGTA
>JAAGNO010012636.1:61538-72988 GCA_033439905.1 Ceryle rudis | reverse complement strand
CATTTAAAGTGAAAAAACCAAATAAATTATAAATTATGGATATGTAACCGGCTCAGAAGAGTTCACCAGAGATGACTATAGTTCCCCCTCCCCATTTTCTCCTAGGAACGCCTGAGGCACAACTCCTGCCTATTTTTTCTATGTCCCCACAGAAAGCCCAGTTATATTTTTGCTCTGTTTAATCTGAAGTGTTGAAGAATAATGGAACAGTAGAAAGCAATCTGACATAACTGAGCACTGCAGACCATTTAAAATACTTTCCTTGGTGGACAGAAAGTGATGTTGTACTTGTAACATCTAAAAGAACGAACAAAAGGCCCATTTAAAAAAAAAAAAGGACAAAGACTTTTTTTTTAAAAGGACAGCTATTTTTATTTGTATTACTTTCTTAAGCAAAATAGATTATTTTAAGATGTAATAACAAAGTTTCATACATAGATCCTCATTGTCATTGCAGTATAATGGGAACTAACAGAACACTGCTGTGTATAGTACTGAATATTTACCAATAATGCCTTTAATTTTTACAAAATCTGTGTTGGATTGGTTTGAGGTTATTTCCTTTTGCTCTAACACAGTCTTCTTGAGACATTTTTGTTACATTTTAGAATGCAGAAATCCAGCCAGTACCTGCACACTTGCAGGTTTTTAAAAGGTGAACCCATTTTTCAAATTGAAAATTTGATATAATACTTTCTGTGTATTGGATTCCCATCTTCTTCCTTCTCTTATCTTTTAGACTACATGGTCTTTGGGTCTCAGAAGGCCTTGTAACATGTAATAATTAATGAAGCTGAAATGATAATGGTTCTTTTTTGTTATTTTATTATTTGGATTTTTTTTTTTCCTAAATGCTGAATATCTTAAGAAATTAAAATGAAATAGTTAATAAATTTGAAATTCAGACATATCATGTTTCTTGGCTCTTAAAATTTCTTGAAGAATTATCCTTTTCATAATTGTAAAATATAGTGTTCCAAATATTTTCTAAGGCATAAGAGATTATGCTAGTCAGTATAATTTCTGAAGTATCATAGTACACTTAAGGGAAAATTTTTACTTTAACACAGAAAACAAAGTATCTGTGATACAGAAGCAATACTTCCAGTTTACTGTTTTGGGGTTTTTTTTGTCACAAGAGAAGTTCTCTCTGACATGTGTTTTTAGTATTCTTTCTTTAGTCACTGTACGTGTTGCCTCCAGGCTGTACAACAATGCACCTAATGGACGTATCAACCTGCAGAATGAATATGGACTGACCATATCAGCTTTAGAAGAACACTAAGAGGCTGAGAGACAATAATCAAGACAAAGAAACACCAGCAGAAGCAACTGAGTTTTTATTCAGTGAGTTTCATGGAGATTTGCCCATATTTCAGCTTCCTTGAATAAGAGAAGAAGCAGTAATTCACCAACACTATATTATTGCAATACTATATGTAATGCAGTAGCATTGTGCGCTGACTTGGATAAACATGTTAAAACATTTGAAAGAAGTTGGAAACGCAGAGACATTGATATACAAGGGGTCATTTCGGTCATCAGTTTCAGTCCATGTTGACATATAGCCATGTAACAAAGTCTGGAACTCAGTAGTTTATGTATTGCATAAATTAGTAAATATTGCACTACTTCTTGTGACAAGCAATTATTATCTGCATGTAAAACAGAAAGAAAAATTATAACACACTTCAGGAAGAGAATAGGGATTCTGGTATTTGCACCATCCTAGTAACCAACCATGTGCATAATTCTAAAGGGAAATGCAAAATGTTATAGTTCGACTGGGAGAGACTCAGGTTTAGTTTGATTTTTAATCTTAAACTTCACTGTGCCTATGTAGCCTTTCTTACCATTATTTTAGACTTTTTTTCCTGAAGTTAATCCAACTTGGCCTCATTATTTAATGTCATCATTCTTTCTCCTTCACAACACCTTTTATATACTCAAATACAATGATCATGTTTGTAGATCTAATAAATCTATTTTCTTCAGCCTTACCGATAGTTTTGTTCTCAGGAACACCCTTGTTTCTATTGCATGGGCTATCACCAATTGAATCTGACTAAGATGCTTAAAGCTGAAGGTAGTGTTACAGCTGAGATATTACTATCACTTAGAAAATAAAATTGTGACTTGGGGCTTTTTTGCAGGTAATAGACCAGTTCTTATTAAGTTAAATGAGTTTTCATCATTAGTGTGATATTTTTGATTAATGTGTGCTGTGACTGTAACTCTGTCCACTACCCTTTTAGCAATTTCTGCAATGCTGCTGCCTAGACAGGTTTTCCACACCCTGTGGCTGGGCAGCCATTCACATCTAATTGTGTGTAAAACTTTTTTATTTTTCCTTACTAGATTACATCCTGGTTTTCCATACGATATTTCATATTTGCCAAGATTATTTAGACATACACTTTTGCCTTCCAACAGTTTTGAAATTTGTTAAAATTTAATTTCATTTGTGATTTAATTATCAGGGTCCTAATTCTTTCACTCCAGTTATCCAGAGGTACCAGATGTACAGAACCATATTGCATATACCTGAGCTCAAGAGAGTGCTACTCTGTGGAAAACATTCTTGCCACTTGGATCACCTGATAACAGTGTAATTTTCTTAGCTTTCGTATAGGAATCCCATGTTAGAGTAGCAAAAGATTGCTGCAGTGAAGATATGTGCTATCTAACACTTCTTTTCCATTCAC
Source organism: Ceryle rudis (assembly GCA_033439905.1). Lineage (NCBI taxonomy): Eukaryota > Metazoa > Chordata > Aves > Coraciiformes > Cerylidae > Ceryle > Ceryle rudis. The sequence goes on along the minus strand of JAAGNO010012636.1, from coordinate 70,283 downwards.
GAAGTCTATTAGCCTGTCATTGAAGGAAATTAGTTTGGTATGATATGCTCTATTCTTGACAAATTCATGTTGTCTGATACTCTTCTTTTTATACACCAGACAGATAAATTTGCAAATTTATTAGAATGTGTATTCTACTGTTTCTTCAGGTCTGAGGTTAACCTCATAGGCCTATAATTTTCAGATTCTTTGTCTTATTTTAAAGACAAATTATCTCTGTTTTTTTTAGTCCTCCAGAATTTTTTCAGTACTGGAAGACAGTTTTGAGATTTCATTAACAATGTATTTTAGCATAAATACTTCATCAGCCCCCACTAATTTTAAGGGGAAATAACATATATAAATATGTAGTCTAAAATTTCCAGTGTCTGTTGTAACCTGAGTTCATATTCCTCTATTAAGGACATCAGTGACTTTTTTAATGAAGACAGAATTGGAAAAGGTATCAAATTGCTTCCCTTCCCAAAGTCATTGGCTGATACTTTATACTTCTTTTGCTCCTCTGCCCAGCAATGAGAGATTCTATTTCTTGATCTTCCTCTTATAATGAGATTTGGAATTACTGCTTTGTTTATTTATTTGCAAACATTAAAGGTGTCGCTGATTAGCAATAAGCAATGATGTTGGATTTGCAAAGGTGCGGTGCAATTCATTATATGCTTCTGATAAAAAGTAACATTAGAAGAAAAAGAAATTTGAAGTGAAAATGAAGCTGACTTGTGAAGTGATTCCTTTATCTGTAGGTGCCAATGATACCAGAATACTTACATGACTCTTCAAAGAATGACAGTAGCAAAGGGGAATGTTATATTCCCCAACACCCTGAGCATGTAAAGACCTCTCAGAAAACATTCAGATCATGCATACCTGGATGTCTATGGAGGTACCACTAGTACATTTAATGCTATAGCAACAATGCACTTCCCCTTCCTGGCACCTATGGGCAAATATGTTCTTGAAAGTCACCCCAGCTGCCCCTTGCACCATGCTTACATATTCACTGTCCATATTGCCAGGAAATCCAGTTTTGAAGGCAGCTTTGAAACACCCCCCTGCAGACTGTAGTGAAACTCTTCTGAGTGTGCATGTAAAAACAAATATAGTGTGCATCGAATTAATAATATAGATTTATTTTACTTTAAAATGAATTACAGACAGAGAGGAGCAGCAGAGATTGTATGCAGCTTGGCATGAAACTGAAATTAAATGTTCTTGCTGCAGGAATTATTTTTCTACTGCGAGGTGACCACCAACAACTGGTATTGCTGTTGCTAGGAGCTATCAAAAGAAATGTCACTCTTCACAGCAAGTGATGAAATTTGACATATGGCATCAAAGCATCATTAAAACTACACCTGCTGCAGAGGAGGTTGTGTCTTTCAGGAGACTTTCAAGCAGAAAAGGTTATTCTGAAAATGCAAAAGGGTATGCCTTATTTTCTTTATTTCTTAGTAGGCAATTAAAAGCAGTAAAAATAGGAAAAATGGTTAGAAAAAGAATACGAAGAAACATCCAGACCTTTTGGTTGTTAGTGGTTTATGAAAAAAAAAAGAAATTACTGACATCATTTATTTATAAAGTCAACAATAATAAATAGTGTTGATGATAAATCATTAATTCACATAGCTGGAATGGTTTACTATCTTTTCTCAGTTTCAGTACTGTATTATCCAGCTATTGCCTTAATGAAGCTTCTCCATTTTAATAGAATTTTAAAGTTCAAGTATTGCAGATTTTGTTCACAAGCCTGAAATAGTTTTATGTTCAGTCTGTCATATGCACATTGCTCTATGTATAGGAAAATGACTGTTGCATTCAGTAGAAGTCAGCACTTCACTTTCTGTGAGTGATAACTGAATTTACACTTCCTAAGAACTCTGTTTCAAGGTAATGAAAATTTCTGTTGAAATTATTTGTGATTTTATTCCTGAATTAGAATGGGTTTTTTGTATCTTCTATATTTCAGCTCATACATCTTGCTCTTGTTTTACATAACTAAATAAACACACAAATCCTTGCTTATTGCCTGTGCAGCTTTCTTGGGAGTGATTGCTGGAATTTAATATACATAAAGAAAGAATCCAAATAGATATTTGAATCTAAAAATTTGAATTTGCTGTAGAAAGGTTTTTTTAAAAAATTGTAATATGTCCTCACTGGGAAGATTGAAAAACAAAACAGGTTAAAAATATAAAAACAGCAACAGGAGAGTAACTGATGTGCGTCTTAATGTAGTTTACAGGACATTTCTCTTTCATATAAAAAATGTGAAACTGGGTTGAATAATTTAATGAATATTTCCTTCTCTGCAGGCCACAAGCTATTCATAGGATTGATTTTCATTTGTTTTTCTTTTCTTTTTGTTGAAATAGGATGCCTGAGTTTTATACAGACCCTAAGTTTCAGTGAAGAATTATTTTTTTTTTTAAATGGATGAATCTCCCAGCAATGAAATATTTCAGACGAACCAAGAAAACTGTTTTCTACAACCATTATTACAACCATATTAACCATTTAAGTTTTTTTTCAATTTGCTTCACCAATATTCCTGACTTTAATTCAAGTAGAACTAATTGAGGGATTAAGAGTGAAACCTAGATTTATGCATTCACGACATAAGCCTGCCAGGAAGAATGCTAATTCTGAAGACTATCTGTTTATTGGAAGCCCTGTAAGTTTACTGGAAGTGAATCCATTTAGTCTCTTTGAGGAAGTAATGACATTCTAATTTTTTTTTTTTTATTAATGGTAATCAGGTTCAAGTTTAAAATTACACTAGTTAAGATTCAAAGCCTTTCATTGGCTCATGAGCCACTCAGTATCACCCAGATGCTTTTCACTCTTTCCTTTCTTTTACTTGCTTTGAATAGTTAGTTCACCTTATCCACATTCTTTTTGTAGGTAAACTACATTTAACTCAACCACAAGATTATGTTTATGTTTATGTGTGCTTATGGAAAGTCTGTCATTCATCTGTGTCCCAGCATTTGCAAAGGCAGTGTGTCATTATTCCGCATTCTGAAGAATACAACATAAAAGTACTAAGACCATGTATTAGTACACGGTCTTACATAAACAAAGGTTCACATAGGTTTCTTTTCAAGTGTAGTTATGATGTGTAGAAATGAAATACTTAGAAATGGTAACTTTTAGTTTCTGTGATTTATGAGTGATATTTAAATAATAAAAACCACCTTCAAATTTCCACAAAGGAATAAAAAATTACTCTGCACTATTAAATTCAACTTTGTTCTAAGTAACTACAAAGGAAGAAATTTATTTTAAAAACAAACCTAATTTTCTTACCAATATAGGCGTAGATACTCACTTGTTTTTTGGTTGGGAGGTTATTTTTAACCTAGTTTAGATTGACACTATCATATTCAAGCTGTTAGTTTCAATTGCATCTGGAAGTCACTCACTGTTGTCCAGGAGGGATAAATGCAGAAAATGGTGTATGAAATTCTGAAATGGGTAGTAGCCTTTTATTCCACACACATAGGTATTAATACCTGCAATGGAAGTTCTTCAGTAACTTATCTCCAGCAGTAAATTATGTATAATTCTCTGACATAAAAAAAAATTACTTTTCTTACATTATGGCTATAATCCAGACACTGGAGTTTAGTCTTTTCCATCAAAAGTTTTGTTTCTCAGTGGTTGATAAGCTGGTGGGTCTCATTAAGATTTGATTACACCCATCTGTATTATAATGCCTCTACCACTTTTCAGCAAATGTCTACAATGAAGTCACAGGAGAAAAAAAAAAATCCATCTGTGATACAGACTTTTGCTATTATGGATAGGCTGATACATCCATCAAAGTATCAGCGTTAAATGTTTGTGTTTGTTTATCCCATAGAGCTCATAGTCTTTCATGACTAATCTTCACTGAAAGAAGGAAAGGGAAACAGTAATCAGCAAAGTACAATACTCTGTTGATAGATCTCAGTGTGTACAGTGTTTAGTGTCCTGAGCCTGGTTCTGAGACAGGAGTCATTAAAAAGATGAATCTCTTTTGTCCTGAAGACAAATCCATTTTGTCTTGATGAAAAGAAAGAAAGAATCCCAGGATCTGGAAATCAGAGACTATATTATTTAACTATATCTTATTTTGGCAAATCTCATTTCCCATTGGATAATGAACTTATACTTTTCTTTGTATTTCTCTCCTGATATCTTTTCAGGATCTGTTCTTGTTGTCAATTCTGTGTCTTATTGTTGCAGACTAGTTTTGGTTGTGTTTTCTGAATGATCTTGTGAAAAGAGATCAGAAATTGCATGGATAATAATGATATGAAAGAACTTGCCATCTCATAAGAATTCTGTGTAGAGCAGGAGAAAACTTTGGCTTCTTTTGGACATGGTTTCCAGTGACAATAAGTTGATGGTCTAGAAACATACTTTCCTTTATTGTCCTTTGTAGGATTTATTACAGGTTCATACTAAGGATTACGTCTACTCTGACTATAGTGGTGCTATGGATCTTCATAGTAGTTCTTGAATCTTCATTATTATATACCATTAATTCCTCATTGCACTACAAATACTAGCCAATACAGGTTTTAAAAATATGCAAAAAAACTTCAGGTGCCTAACTATACATGTATTAGTGACACATGTGAAAATTAAAGTCACTAAAGCTCCAAACTTTTAATATATGATGTGAACTGTCAATAATGTTGTATTCCTGGATTATTTAAACAATGATTTACTATATTAACCTTTTTTTTTTTTTAATATAATTTTTCTTCAAGAAATCTTTCAACTATTTCATCATTACACTTTTTCAGCTTGCACTTTCTAGTAACCTCTTTAGATTCTTTTTTAAAAACAAAACCAAACCAAATACACACACACACGCAAAAACCAAAAACCAACCAAAACCCAAAAACCAGGGTTATTTGCAAGCATTTTTACACCTACTTAACAAAAGCAGCAAAATTCATTTTATGCAGCTTTTACAACAGAACATAAACTCTATTCCTTATTGCTATTTGTAGGAAATGGCCTAGAAGTGCCATTTCAAATTACTATGATAGAAATAGATACATACTATGATACAATTATACAAATTACTATGCTATAAGGAGACAAATTGATTGATACGTACCAGTGAGAACCACAGGTTTTATCTTTCAGAGTATTTAACATGGTTATTTCAGAAGCATAAAGAGATTATGTTTGCAACTTTATCTACTTTAAAATGGCTTCTCCATCTGGCTATGACTTGATTGCATGTTTCAAATATGGCAGTAAATTTTAATATGTTAGTATGAAATGTAAGTGATGCCACAGCTGGTAACAACAAATTCACATAGTTTGGATAGTTAATTTTCATCATGCTAAATAGCTTAGTGCTTTAAGATAGACTACTTTTAAAACAAACAGAAAAAAATGTTTCAACTAGAATGTGAAACTTTTAATGTTTTAAAATCATCATTCAAAGCTACATTCAGTGTGTGTAGTGACAATTGTTACTATCTCTATGTTGAGGTCATGCTTCAACATTTCCCTAGCCTTTCTGATGAAACATATTCCATCTGAAAATTTCCAAGAGAGTGAGGAACGTGGTATTTGAAGAAAATGAGCCAAAGTCTTTCCAGATGATAGACAATTATTGAGTTTCTTGCAGTTGAAATCTCTCTGCATCATCAGGAATCCCTCCTTCCATCCTTCCTTTATACAATTAAAATTAAAAATATAACTTTGATTTCTACCTGCACCCACTTTGCCAGGCTTTGAACTGTAATATGTGCTGTTACTGACCCACTGAACATTGTTTGGGTTTCAAAATGTTTATTACTTTACATTTTTATTAGTGATTCCTTATGGATTGGGATGGCCACTGTTTAATGTTATAAATGTTAAAATAAAATTTGAAAATGACGTGGATAACCTACCACTACTACTACTTTAACCAGTGTAAGGCAAGCAGTGGAAATTATGTAGGGATTCTGCAGAGTCCCCTTACGACTTCATACTTCAGGTTCGATGATTCAAATGTTGTGATGCTGATTCAGATTTCTGCTTCTTTCAATCACTACCACCACCCAGCACTGCAAACCAGGACAGAGTTTGCCTTACTCAGAAAGCAAGGAACACATGCATTCTTTTTGCTTCCCCTATGTATGTGTAGGAAAAAAATCACTCTTTTTGTCAAGGCAAGCCCAGGACAAGACACTAAGACATGAGATTTGAAGCCTCAGGGAAGCAGTATCACAGAGGCTGAACTGTGACTGCTAGCCAGTTTTATTAGCTCTCCTGACACCACATCAATACCTGTGTTAAACATATTTATGAAACATGATCTCTGCTGAGTAGATCACCATGTAATCCTGACACTGTTTTCTAGTGCTGAGGTTAATTACTGAGTAGAACAATATTAGGACTACAGCATTCCCTTTCTGAATATCCTTAGTTGGGAAATCAAGATTTAAATTATTTCTTCTGAAGGAGGATTGAAGACCATGCTGAATTCTTCAAGGATGCTCTAAAACCTCCAGGTTGTGGGTGTGATATTCCTACCATGATCAAAACCATGACAAGGGAATAAGTTGTAAAAAAAAATATTTTTATAGATAAAAGTGTTTAACCACATTGGTCTTTAAACCATGAAAGATACATTTAAAAAAAAGAAGCTACAAGCTCTTTTTCTGTAATTATTTCAGTAACATAATGAAATTATAAGCTCATCTAACATCTGTTCAATAGTGTATGTAATAATTTTTGAAACTACTGGAAAAAAAATATGTGCAACTTTGAAGCAATTGCAACTGTGCTTCCATCCTCAAACAGAAAGCAAAGAAATGCTTTCTGTGCACTGTCATCTTATGTGAAATACATTACCCTCAAGCAGAATCATTCTATATTTCTTTTATTGATGCATCACTATCAGCTGTATATAGCATTGTGTTCTTAGTTTTTCCCAACTATATTCCTGAAACTGTAAGCCACCACACTGTCCCCAGCAGTATCATATTGAGTTCTTCCCTTGTATATTTGCCTATGATTTCGAAATGATCTTTTCCTCTTTTTTTTTTTTTTTTTTTGAGATTTAAACCTCAGAGTTCATTGTCAAATAACAGTGAATACAAAACAACACTGAAATGGTGGAAATACTATTGTAAACCCTTGATGGCTGTTGGTATTTTATCATTGTCATGGGAAACTTAAATAGGACTGAATAATACCAGTGTTCCTGGTACTAATGACAGCTGAATTTTGGTATATATATGATTTGATTTGTTTTGTTGAAAGATCCAATATCTTCGTGTATTACAGGAATCACTCCTAGGTAAATGGCTCACTTTGGCATCCTTCTGAGCTACGATTCAAGAGTTGAAGCCTTAGTTAAATGACCGTTTGTTTCTGAGTGGGACTCTGATTCAATGTTTTTTTCCCATTGCTGTTAAATCATCAGTAATTTCAGTCTTTTAATAACCAAGAGAATGTGGGGGTTTTTTTAACATTTGAAGCATCACTATAGATAACTTTGCTCTGTGTACACTTTAGTGCCTTAGTGTAGTGACACAGGAAAGTTTGGCAAGGTGGTTGATGTCAAGCAAAGCTGAGGACAGAAAAGCTGGTCCTCAAGCTACTTCTTTTGGCATCTTAGAACAAGGAATGAAACGTAACTTCTTCCATGGACAGAAGATCAAAAACTTCCACTGAGTTCCAGTTCCACTGTTTTGGGTTTTTTTTAAAGATCCTTTAGTTTTAAGCCACCACTCATCCTTGCTAGGACTGTTTGGTCATAGGTTGTCACAAAAGTACATTTTAATTTATATGCAAAGACAAGACAAGACTTGATGTTCTGTTTGGTTCTATATACTAAGGATAAAAAAAATAAATCCTCATGAGCTAGAAACATTTCTCTATGTACTGAATATATCAAATGAGAACAGAGAATTATCTCAGAGTGTGGAATAGTTATTCTTACTTCAGAAGAGTTGATAATCATGAATTAAATGAGTGGCTTAGTTGTGCTACTCTCTGTAGCACCCTAAAGAAGTTTCCAGCTATTCAATAAGACATCAGTATACAACACCTCTAAAACCAATTTTGTATACTTTCTAATGCATACTACTTTTTATGAATGTTAATTCCTATAAAAACTGTTGAAATAAGTTTAAAAGATCTGAATTAAAAAACCAAACAACAAACAGCAACAAAAACACAACCTGCCCCCCCCAAACCCAAACAAAACACACAAAAAAACCACCAAAACAAAAACAAAAACCCAAACCACTGAAAACCTGCTAGAGTCCTCAATATCAAACTAAACCCATCTATCTGTTGATGCTGCACTCATAGAAAACTGCAAGATTCTTCTATTGGTCTATAAAACTATAACTATATATACCACATTTATGGTGTTTATACTTTTCTCTGAGGCAACACAAAGTGGCTTTTTGCCCAACATTTTTTATGTCAAGTGCTGCTTGACATGAATGTTAGCTTGACCTAAGTAATATTATGGTTACTTTGCCATTCTGATTTTTTCCAAGAGATAAGTGTCCATTTTTACCCTTAGGAGATTTTTCTTTGCCTTTCTGAAAATTGAATGTCTTTATGGCAAAAATACTATGGAGTAAACCACAGTGATTTGCTGTTAATTATACTATAGTAAACAAGACACGGTTTAAAATTTAGAATTATATTTGGCTTTCATGTTGTACTAATGGTTTTGAATGGGGAAAAGAAGCTCAAAATAATATCAGACAGAGATTTAGGGAACGGAGA
>JAAGNO010012635.1:11023-29267 GCA_033439905.1 Ceryle rudis | reverse complement strand
CCAGGGAGGTGGTTGAGTCACCATCCCAGGATGTGTTTAAAAGCTGTATAGATGTGGTGCTTGGGGATATGGCTTAGAGGTGGACTTGGTAGAGTAGGGTTAATGGTTGGACTTGGTCATAAAGGTCTTTTCCAGCCTTGATTCTGTGATTCTATGACATGAAGTTTTAAGAGAGGGAAGACGAGAGTAATACAAAGCAATTAGCAGTAATTTAAGAACAGGCAGAATATGAGCAGGGCAGCCAATCAGTAAAGCAAATACCTCCTTCCCCAAAAAGTCTGTTTACTAGCTGTATGCTATAACAGTGTTAAGAAGAAAAACGTTAACAAAAAGCAGAAGTCCCCATTTTGAACACATGCTGGCAGACCAGGGAAATTCCAGAGGAAGGAAAATCTGGTAAGATTATGTCAAAATTTAAAAAGTGAAAATAGGACCCATGCAATCATAAACTACCTAGACCAATAGCAATCTTGGCAACCCTTGTTTAAACAATCACGCCAGTGTTTTCAAATACAGAAACAGGCAGGTTCAAGTATAGACCCAGCAGGTCTGTATTGACTTCCTGGGTGTATAAAGGATGAAACTTCCCACCAGAATAATTTGCTGCTGTGTAGTGCAGCAGAAGTTGGCGAATTCAGTGTCAGCGTAGGTTCCCTTAGCCTCTGCTCTGAGTGAAAGTGATGTGCAAGCTGATCCCCAGTGAGATCATGCTGTCTGCAGGTCAGTCACAGCAGTAATAATAAAAGAAAGATTTTTACTTTCTGGCTGATCAGCCAGTAAATTGTCCAAGAGTTTGTATAGCAGGAACATGGAAGGGAGGTGTGGGTGCCAACAGTTCCTCAGGGACGCCCTAAAACCTACTCACTTCAGTGCTCTGAGCTGCAGTTAAGCAGTGATAATCACATGGGTGAGGAAAAGAATAAGCTTCTCTGAGCAAAACCATTCTGCTTGGATCATGGAAACCTTAACTAAATATGTCTCTTCATCCAAATCATCATCCATATAACAGCAACCATCCTGTTGCAGACCAACTCTTTGGTATTGATAATTGCTTGTTGCACAGTCTAGTATGGCCTCCTGTCCACGCACAAGCCTTGATACACCCATCTTCACCATGGAGTTCAGCACACAGTTTTAAAAAAGGGCAGAGATCAGGAAAGACCTCTCTTTGGTTAGCTCGTTAATGCTGTAGCAGGGACAGACAAAAGGAAAGAACTAATAGCAGGAATCCAAAGCCATAATCACATTAAAAATTAAATGAAAGTTTTAAAACCAAGGCAGACTACCAAGCGAATGATTCTTCATCCTTTGGCAGCTTTGCCTGAGGGTTGATGGGGAGCCTGATGGCATGACTTTGGCGAGATGCAGTTTGTATTTCAGGTAGCCACCAGGCCCAGTTCACAGGAGATTGACCATCTCTGTCAGCTCTGAAACGTAATAATATTTTTTAAATTATTAAATTTATTTTTTCAATATTGTATTAATCCTATTTACTGCTGAAAAAAAAGCCTGTTAGAATTATTAGTGGTCCAAATGAGAATCACATCTCACTAAAATGTAGTGCATTTATCTAAGACATCAGAAATTTGGAGGAAAACTTCCATTTTAAACTTCTACTTCATGGGAATGAGTGGAACAATACTATGACTACACTGTATGGTTTAAGTTGAAGCAGTTTATCCTAAAGCAGCCTTCAAAACAAGGAAGAAGAGGTAAGCATTGATATAAAACATATTGCTGCACTTTTAAAACACATTATTTTACTAGATTTTTTTCTTTGCAAAGTGTTCCTTGTAGTGTTTTACAGTACAAATACTGACAATGATCAAATAAACAAATAAGCAACACAGTTCCATTTACAATTATCAATCCTGTTCAGTCCTGCATTTTAAAATACTGTATAAAGGGCAAGTGACTGAACACCAGGATTATCATGTAAACTCTTAAAGCAACTGCTTTCATTTCTACTGATAGAACAAATAAAATAGAATCACTCAGCCTATTACTTCCCCTCATAATTTCTTCCCTTAGAAAGTTCTAATTTAAAGCCAGTTATTCTTTTAATTACACTAAGTAACCTAGTTTCAAGAGAATCACCTGGACACAACAGGAAAAACAGTATAGGTTATCAAGACAGTTGCATATTACTGTCAGAATAACATAACCCATAAATACATAAAACATCATCTTTCTGCTTTGACCAATGAAGTATTTTCTTTTAAAATTCAAAACCTCTTGTTGTTAGAAGCGGAGAGCTGTAGTGATAGAAATACTGGTGTAATTTTCTCTCTACAAAAATGCTTAAGTACAACTCTTGCCCCCAAGCCTGAAGCAGCAGATGCTCCAGGGCAGTAGGAGGGGCTGCAGGGGTTACACTGTCATTTTCAGTTCTCCAGGAAACAAGAAACCTCCTGGGTTGAGTGAGGAGATGCTTAATACCAGTGGTCCCGCTGGGTTCCAGGTTACCTGATTAGGTTAGGAATATGTTTTTCAGAACCACATGGTAACAAGCAACAGCAGCGATGTGTTTCTGGATAAAATCCTCCACCTGCCCTTGAGTGAGAGCACTACCAGCAAGTTGCTGTTGCGTTCTACTCCAGAGGAGGCTGCCTACCAGTGCTGGGCTAGACAGCCCCTGGAGAGTATGCACAGTGGTCTGTGTATACTCTGTGTGTGTATATATGGAGAGATATGTTTATGTAATTTTCTATTATATGTCATGTATATAACAGGTGAGATTAAAGGTAAGATTAAGCTCATTATAGTCATTCAAATAACAACATGTATGTCTTCAAGCGGGAGCCCCTTGGGAAAGCATTATTTATATCAAGCAATTTCTTAGTTAATCAGTTAAAAACATCCCCTGTGACAGGCTTTCACATCCAGCCAGCAGAAACTTTGATACTGTAAAGCAAGATGTCCTTCAAGAGAGGCTGCTTGGTTGGTTCCTGCACCTTCCCAGCTATGGCAGCGTAGGTGCCAGTGGCCTCAGCCTAGTGGGACATGGGGAGAGGCACTTCCCTGGGGTGGGACAGGAGGGACTGTGGTGGGCACCATCCCGCTTTGCCATGGCTGTTGCCCTTGTGGGGAGGCACCTGCCCCCTCTTTTGCTGGGTGCATGCCTGCAGCTGCATCCTTCCCTGTAAAGATGGGTTTACAGACTCTTCAGGCCTGAAACTAAAGCCACAGAGAACAGGTCTGGAGCAAAAGATAGCAGTCCCTAGTGCTGGAGATATAAAATATGTCATTACCCACAATGTAGATGAAGTCACAGATAAACGGTATGAGATTGTCATGGTTTCCCATACTCCTTTTATCTCTGTTCTGCTTTGGATTTTATATTTCATTTTAACATATAGTAATAGCCTTTATACAATTATTTACAAAACATCACCCAACCCAGGTTGAAGCCTTGGGCCTCAACCAAGTTTGCTCAATCCAGCTTTCCAAGGACAAATCATGCAAATGTTTAATGTTTCTTTTTCTGGTAAGCTGCTCACTTTGAAACTTACTTCTGGAGTAAGACCTTCGAGACTTTGTAGGCTTACGGGAATTTCACAGGAAAGGTCTGAGGAGATCATAGAATGGTAAGGATTGGAAGGGACCTCTGGAGATCATTGAGTCCAACCCCCCTGCCAGAGCAGGATCACCTGGGGCAGGCCACACAGGAACAGATCCAGGCAGGTTTTGAAAGTCTCTAGAGAAGGAGACTCCACAACCTCTCTGGGCAGCCTGTTCCAGTGCTCTGTCACCCTCACAGTAAAGAAGTTTTTCCTCCTGTTGAAGTGGAACTTCCTGTGTTCCAGTTTGTCACCATTGCCCCTCATCCTATCACAGGGCACCACTAAAAAGAGACTGTCCCTCTTCTACTTGACACCCACCCTTCAGATATTTGTAAACATTAACAAGATCCCCTCTCAGTCTTCTCTTCTCCAGGCTAAACAGTCCCAGGTCTGTCAGCCTTTCCTCATAAGAGAGATGTTCCAGTCCTTTAATCATCCTCATAGCTCTCCATTGGACTCTCTTTAGTGTTTCCCCTTCCCTCTTGAACTGGGGAGACCAGAACTGGACACAGTACTCCAGATGTGGTCTCAATAGGACAGAGTGGGGGGTGTGTGTGGGTGTGTGTGTGTTTGTAACTCCAGTTATTAGTTGTGAATTGACCAAAAGGACTTCTCATTAGTGCCAGTGTCTGTTCCCAGTGATGGAAGAAGCCCCTGCTCAGGCAGGAGGAGGCAGGATGAGTGAACCAGCTTTTCTGCTTTCCAACCCACCATGCTCAGCGAGAGTGCCATTTGCTCAGATCAAGAAGTGTTGCAGGCAAGGAAGGAGGGTCTGTATGCTGTAAGCTAGCAGGTTATGGAGAGTGTGTTACTCACTTTGAACCATATGCCTCTTCTTCAGAATGAAAGTTCCTGTCAGGATCGCATCCAAATCCTGAATTTTCTCAGAGAGTAGCCTTTGCTGACTGAATATAACTGGCTGCTAAATAGCTTCACCTGGCAAGGCACAGAAATCATGGCTAGCATGATTAATACTAATAAAGCTTCATTTTATTTTTGATGTTTAGCAATCAAGCTGGTTTCAACTTGTTCATTCTTTTAAAATATGTGTTCCTGTTCAAACAAAAGCTGAAGAGAGCCTTTACCAGCTAATGATGACTGAGCTTGGTTTTGTGTGGGCTGTTCTGCTCCTTCTTGTCTTACCTAACAGTAAAGGTTAGTTTAATTGATGGTACTTTCTCATCTGCCCTGTCCTTACCACAGGAGGACAGCTGCAACGGGAATGCTGCAAATCTCCAAAAGTGACAGGCATAAGGCTAGGTTCGGTCATCTCGACCTTTCAGGTGGCGAAAGCATGATAAGAATTTGAAAATGCTATATAGCAGGCACCTCTGAGCTCCCTGCTCTGTCAAGTCTCACTTCTTGACTCCTGAGCTCCTCAGAATTGCAGCAGTTACCAAAGTAATGATACAAACTCCAAAGCTTCAGGATATTCAGCCTCTAACTAAGGTGAATTAAGAAACATCCACTATGTGCAAGTCAGGTCCTAACTGTGCAGGCCAATTCTCTTAGTTCAGGTTGATTCTTCCTTCTAGCACTGGCCAGTTTCCAGGAGGAATGCTGAGACTTCTCTGATTTCATAGTACATTTGATGGTTCCTAGAAAAGCTGATGTTTCTACATGCATTAGAAAATGGAACAATACAAGATCCAGGCACACAGAGAAGGGAAACAGTACTTTCACATGGCTGAGATATGGGAATCACAGGAAACAGGCTAGTGCCTTGAAGCCTCATGGTCTCTTAGGTTCCTACTTCACTTTCACACAGGACAGCTGTTGCTGATGTTAAAGGAATAGATGGGAGGAGTTGGAGAATGATCCTATTTCAGTGGAGGCATTCTAGAAAAAGGTCTGAATTTACAGGTGATGACAGGATTGCCATTTCACTTTCCATTGAGTTTCCATGCATTGTTCTGTGCGTGACAGCTTTCTCTGACCAAAAATAGAATAGACCTTCCAGTCTTCAAGGCAGCCATGGCTGTATCCAGAGTGCGAGAACTTTGTGGAGCAGCACTGCAGAGGAGGTGCTGCTGGTGGAGGTGGGGGGTCTGAGCAGATCAGGAGCAACAGCTGTAAAATAGGGTTCATAAAACTGGAAGGTTTGCGATTTTGGCATAGAAACAAAGGGGAAAATAGTTTAATGGAGCTTTTTGTGGCCTTTATTTTGTAAAAATGAAGTTAACTAGTCTCTAAAGGTTAATACTGAAAATGGGATAACTGATTCTTAGGCAACGCATTTCATTAAACATTCTATGGCTGTTTGTCATCTTTGATCTATGCTTCTGTACAAAATACGGGAACTTCATCATCAGATAAAAAAAGCAGACATCACTGAAGCATGGTGAAAGGAAGCTACAGTACAACCTCCAGTGCACAATACCTGAGGAGAAAGAAATGAGCAAGACTGTAAACTTTTAACTCACCAGAACACTTATGAATGAGACGTAACACAGGAACCCCTCATGAAAGTTGTTTAGGAGATAGTGTTAACCTCTGCTCTTTTCACTAAACTCCCCAGTATCTTCCACTGCAACTGCAAATATATGTCATCAGTATGAAATGTGTCCCTATAAATTGCAGAATAAATTCAGTATTGAGGAATGAGGCTGTCAAGAAACCATCCAAAATCTCTTGATTTTGTATCATGTTTACCTGGGTCCTCACACTAATACAGCCAAAGTGTCCCAGGTTACACCAGTCTGCCAGGTTAAACCTTCTGCCTAATCCCTCTGTGTAAATTATACAAAAGGGTCCTTGGTTATGGGAGCTATTTCATGTAAGAGAATACAGCGCTCATCTGTGAGACTATGGGTGTGATCAGGTAGCCAACTTCGGGCTTCTGCTTTCAGGTGCTGCAGAACCTGAGACAAAACCTATTTACAACAACTAGAAGAGTTCAGATAATTCACAGAGGCACACTAAAGTTCTCAAGGATCAGGAAAGTAGGAAGACTTCCCTCCTCCTCTTCCCATTAAATACTTTGCTACTGTAGAACCAGAAGACTGTAAGATGGGCAGAGCGAGTTCTCCCCCTGGTGCTGCCAGTTCAGCTTCGTAGAAGTCAACGCAGACCTGCTGTTCCTGTCCTACCTCAGGCATTGCTGTAATACATTCAGACAGTGCTCTCAGCAAGCAGAACTAAATGGCAAGTCACTCAGGGCACAAAGCACACAGATTTGTAGCAATAATAGAAATATGGCTTAAATTCTTTGAGTGGTGTTATTGCAACATTAATACCATGGTAGAGCTCCACTGAGGCAAACCACTTTGGAAATCCTACTGTATTAAGTAATTCTGTGTTTTTATTAGGAAGTCATTTCTGCTTACCATCAAAGGTCTGCAGGTTGTTTGGAGTCTGAACACTTTAGATTGCTTAGGTATTTTCACATCCAAATAAATTTCCAATGTATTAATGATAGCAGATGAAGAAACCATGCGTATCTAATGGCAAATTGAAGGCAAACAGATGCTCGCTTTGATAGAAAGCTGTGCTTCTGTCAACAGGTACCAGTGGATGGCTCCGTTCTTTGTAAAAGAAAAATATTTTGCTTTCTTTTTTCATGCAAAAGAGAAGACGGGATAAGCAAAGATAGCAGAACAGAGTACATTTGCATAGCTGTATGAAAATAACGAGCTGATGAAAAAAACACGCAAGATTTGTGAAATGTTAAGGAGAGGTCCTAGACTGCTGCTTATGGTTCAATTTACTTTGCTGTAGCCTGGCGATGTGATATCACGTGGTGAAAATGGGTGGACATAGCTAAGCCATTCCACAGATCTCCCCCACCACTGGGCAAATCCCCGTGTTTCAGGAAGCAGTCCCTGTAGAGACGACAGATTTCTTGCTGTAGCATACTATGAAAGGCACTTTCTGGTGTCTGGGGATGCCAGTGGTTTCGGTAGGATATAAAACCAAAATATTGATCACCTTCATTGTTTAATTAGTTGATGTGACATTTTATTATTGCTTGTATGTCATGTGATTAGTGTGTGGTTAAATGACTGTTATGAATCAGTAACCCCAACAATATCTATGACAATATTGTCACTCACAAACTAGAGACACCATTTTGAGAGTCACTGCTTGTTCAGGTGCATTTCTAGGCTCATATAAGCAGTGAGGGCACAAAGTTTACAAACCATCAAGACAAAACATATTGTTGCCATCAACCAGTCTCGACTCCGGTTTAATTTAATTATGACATTTTCCCTGACTAATTTTCATATGAACTAGAGCTTATCTTTTAGACAAATATGCAGTTATGGTTTCAGTTTTCTGTCTGTGTCATAGTCACTCTCTAAATGCCCATTTAAGCTGGAGAAGTTTTGCTTTCAATGTGGATTGCTTTAGTAATATATGATTTAAAGAAGTTTTACTACACCCAGTTTCTGGGCGCAGTGGTTTTAAACAGCCTACCCACATTAATTTCTTTAAAGCCTTTGAAGGCTACTGAAATCCTCTTTTTGAGCCTGAAAAGAAGTGCCAGGGTAGGTAGGATCTGAACTGATGGCAGTAATAACACAATAGTTTTGAATTGTTTACTTTATATTTCAAGATTAAACATAATTCACCCAAGATAAACCCGATTACCTCATTCTTGCAACTATGCATGCACATTGTGAACTTCACTCACATGAGCAGGGCCCATCTGCTACAGGTGACGCAGAGGAGCACGCTGACTGCAGTTCAGCAAGGCTCTTCAGAGTCTGCTTAACTTTAAACCACCCTAGCACGTTCCTTCATTACTAACACTTCAGTGGGACTGCTCTTGTGTTGAAAATTAACTGTGCTTGAACATTTGGTGGCTACTATCTCACTGCTCTTCACTTAGTGGGGTCAAATAGTGATGAAGGAGAGCTGCGCTGGAATGCCTGATGCCAAACAGTTGTACAAATCCTGTGCTGAAAACAAGGTGCTGGAAAATAACCCTGCTGAAAACTGATCAGCCTGTGACATTTCAAATTAAGACTTCTTTCGCCTAGGCAGTGATAAAAGTGCTCTCGTTGTTACAAGGAGTCTTTACAAAAATTACTAAGTGGACCATTTCCTACTAAAGACAAAACACTGTAAATGCAGGTGGATTGGCA
Source organism: Ceryle rudis (assembly GCA_033439905.1). Classification (NCBI taxonomy): domain Eukaryota; kingdom Metazoa; phylum Chordata; class Aves; order Coraciiformes; family Cerylidae; genus Ceryle; species Ceryle rudis. The sequence continues at coordinate 20,617 of JAAGNO010012635.1, read as the reverse complement.
AAGCTAACTTACTTTCCTGGTTTTCAGCTTTCCCATCTGAGAAAAACAAATAAATAAATAAATGGGAAGCTATCTATTCCAGGTGCTTTTGAGTAAAGAAAATAATCCTGGTGTGAATATACCTCTGTTGTGTCCTGATACGGTCTCACACAGGACTGATGATTCAATTCTGAGGAAGACACTGAGCTTATGTTTTTAAGGCTGCCTTCAAATATAGAAGTATCTTTTTGCATTGAACTCTTATACAGATGAGGGTACCTTAGGACTCTTCAGCATCCTTAATGCAGAAGTTGTGTTCAGCATTCTGCAACCTTCAGTCCCATCAGCTTTTGTTGGTTTACATTTCACTTCTCCCTGAGCCTGGATGGGTAGGGAGACATTATAGGCCCCAAAGGACATCGAATACTATTTTTATATATGCCCTAGCAGGGAAAAAATAATTGCACAAAAGAGATCAGTCCTGTAGCATGCACAGAAGACTAGACACCAGCTTTTATGTCTGCCGCTATGAAAAGAGTCACTCTTTTCTCTCTTCTGTGGTTCCTCTAATTCACATTCATGAGGATCAGAGAGGAGCTGTGAACTCCAGTTGAGGCAGCTAGGGCAGAGAAAGAGGTAAAGGAAACTGGAATGAAGAAAACTAGATTCTTCAGATAGTGGCAGAAAATAAACAGGAGACAATATTTAACAATTAAAAAAAAAAAAATCTTTCAATGATGGTAATTGCTAAGAGCTTGGGAGAACAGTCCCAAAATGACACATGGGGAGTTGTTATTTTTGGACTTGCAAATTCCTTGAAGATGTGGGCATAGACTGATACATAAACATTGCTATCACAGTCCTTTTCCTCTTACCTTCTAGCTTAAATACCGAAGTAGAGCTGCTGTATGCAAGTGCACACAGACATCATTTAAGGGAATTTAAGTGGTGTCGCAGGTTTAATGGTAATTTTCAATAACTTTAACTCCACTTAAATTTAAAAAATTCTTTGGGGCTTGCATTTTTAATGTTTTTTTCTTGGACAAAAAGTATGAATAACCTTTAAACAAAATATTATTCTGGTAACAGTGTGAAAAAAATTATTAACCTAAAATGTACTATCCCTTTCATATAAAAACAAATTATAAAAAAAAAGTTTTTAAACTAGTTGTATTTTAACTTCAGCAAATGGCTAGTTCTTGAAGAGAACTTTCTCAGCAGTTTTCATTTTTTAAAATTAGAGGTGTCAAAAAAGCAGTCTTTATAGCAGCGCTTATTAGATCTAGGATTGTGCTGTTACACTATGTGCAAATGTCAGCAATAGTTAATTGTTAACACTTTTGATTCTTCAGGACAATCCTTAAATGCTGACTATCAACATTAACACGTGCCTACTGGAGTTCAGGCTGCCATTAAACAGTATGTTAATTTGCATTCCTTAATATGAAATAGGCTGTTGCATTAATGTCTTCTTTTCAGTTTGGCCACTGAGAAAATTCTTAAGCACTCATTTTTCTCTTAAACAGATAATGGTTTGGTAGCACCAGTAACTTAGTTTTTAGCGTAAGTATTAAGTTACCACATGAAAAGTTTATTTTTTTCAATAAAAGCAGAATTCTCTAAAAATGTCAAGAAAACAAATGGTAACAAGACAGCAGTTACAGCAAAAATAACCAAGAATTCAGGGAAAAAAACCCCGAGATTCAACATCTCTTTCACTTTAAATGTGTCAAATACCAGGAGTAAAATAGAATCTGTTGGCTATGAAAATATTGACATTCTCTAACAAGGAAGAAATTTATGGCAAAAGTCACTAGACAAGGCTGGAGAATGTTTTGGGTTGGAGAATATTTAAATGCATACCTTGTGTATTTCTGAATTTGGACTTCTAATCTCCTTCTAAAACTGCTACTACAAGGTCACTCAAGGCATGCACTGTGCAAGGGCCTGCGTTCCCGAGACTGCAGGAAGGGCTGGAAGCAGAAAGGTTTTCTTAAGTACGACCTAAGAGTATGAGCCAGTAAAGTGGAGCATGTTATAATCACGCTAGAGCTGGCACTCTAGTGCAAAAACATCTGCGAGGAGGAATTGGGCAAAGCATTTTCAAAACTACACACGGGTTTATCCTTGCCTCTGTCCTCTTGACTTTTTTATACCTTAAGTACAAAGATAGTTTCTCACATAGAACAGTAAGTGAAGACAGATGACTAGCAGTTTTCCACTGTGGAAAAAAAACCCTGAATTACATAGTACAAAACCTGTCTTCATTAGAGATAAGAAATTAAAATGAAAGGTGTCTAAGCTACTCCAAAACAAATCTTTCTGAATCCAGGTGCTGTATTACTAATAAATCTATAGGCAACTCAGTGCAAGAATATTTTTGTTTGTTTAACTTCAAACTCTAAAGGACAATAAATTCAATTATGCTTCCATTTTGTGTTGTGAAAATGGATTCGGGCACTTTTTAGGGTTTGGTTGTTGAGAGTTTCTTTCTGGCATAGCTTTGCACCGGTTAAACCAATGACAGAGCCTCTTGAGCAGCCAACACTGAGCGCAATGTCAGATGCTGACACGCTCGTTTCTTTGTTTTCTTATGGCACCAACCAAAAAACACAGGGTTTCCAGAATTCCAGAGGTGAATTATATTCATGCTTCTTATCCCAATGCATCATGAATCAGCTCCTTTTACTGCTTCATTTTAAGTTATATTAGGAAGAGCCACTTAATGCAATGAGATGATGCACATATATTGGGAGCACCATAACCAGAGGCATTTGGCAGTTCAAGGCAGACTGAAATTACTGTTGCTTTTGGGGAGCATTTGATTGCAGCAGCTTTCAACAGTGGAATAATTTCAGGATTTAGAAAGACCACAAATGGAATAATGAAATATCAGGATAATGAGTAGTGGTAATAAAAAAATCATGATGAGAGAAGTCATCGCTTTTCTAGTACTGGGTTGAACTCCACAGAAGTTGCTACAGCAAGAGCCCTCCAGCAAGAAACAACAGAACACAGTCACTACTGTTGCCCCCCATGATCAATGCCAGCCAAGTGTTCATAAGAAGTGGTGATCTGGGCTGTTTCATGGGAATTTTAATGCTTTTATTAATACATAGCTGTGCCGGGTTGTAAGGGTAGAGGCTGATTGATGCATTTAGCCAGACAAACACTGGGAACCCAAGAGGTTGTGTGACGCCTGTAACTGGGTTAACTGAAAGAGAGAATTAAAAACCAGCATATTCTCCACAGTTGCAAAACCACAAGGTTGGGGGCCAGAGCTTGGTCTTTGCAACAGGAGGTCTGTACACAGGTGTTTATTTCTGCACTATGTCCATGATGGCATTTCCTAGGGCTGACAAGATTTTTTTATGTCCTTTTATGTCACAAAGTCTTTGCAAAACTAGTTTCTGAAATTACTAGAGGATTATTAACAAATGAGCATCAGAAGGCTTTTCTTAATGCTTTCTACTGATGTTTCCTCTAATGGCAGAATGAACTCATAATTTTTTTAACTGCTGTCATCCTTGCTAGTGGTGTGGGTTTGAATCTCCAAGACCAATCTGGTTGGTGATCACACTGCAGTGCTGAATTCCGCTTTATGCTTGTTTGAACAAAGCCACGAATGAGCAGCCACCAGCCAAGAGTGGTGCACACGAGTTATACAGGGTTTCACAGATGGGTCTGCCAATTCCAGCCAGGTAGTCTGCAACCCAAAGTTGCACTTTCCATATTAGCATTCCCCTTTCCAAAAGCCCTTCCCTCAACATGGCTCCGACCGGCTCTTCTACTTTTCAGTAAAATGTGGAAGAACCAGTCTTCTCTTCATCAGCCACTTGGATTAGGAAACAGCACTTGCTCCCAACTCTAAAATGGCAAATTTCAGGGGAGAACAAACAATCCTGCTAGAAGGTCTGTTAAGGGAGGATATGTGTATTTGCAAGGTATTTTCAGAGTGGTAATGTGTATGACATTGCTAGCTCATTTTACTACCAGTAAGTCATGTGGAAGGTTTCCTAGTCAGAACTGGTGAAAGTGTGGTTGTCTGCTTTCCTGTGCACCCACCTTACTGTGTTTCAAGGAAAACTGACATTTAGGGACATGGTAGAGCCCTCATCACTAGAGTTTCAAGATGCAATTGGACAGGGTGCTCGAAAATCTCATCCAGCCTCCCTTTCCCACAGAAGTTGGACTGTCGAGGTCCCTTACAACCTGGGCTGTTCTATGATTATTTTGTGGTTGTAGTGGCAAGATATAAAAATTAATCCATTTTCTCCTGGGGGATGAAAGCTGTGGGAAAGCTACTGAATAAATTCTTTCCTGGGGAACTTTCCTTACATAGATTCAGGTTTTACAGACTTCGCAGTACCCAAATACAAGCTGCCACTTGTCCAGCAGCTTTTTTTCCCACATTCCCAATTTCACCTTCATTTGGACTTGCATTAATATTTACTGAAGGTGGCTGCAGGCTTGGGAGCACTGCCCAGATCTACATAGTCCGAGTGAATTCATGTACCTGCTCTGATTCACGTACTACAACAGGCCCTTAACTGTGAGAGCTGCACCCCACCTCCCACCAGAAACAATATTTAAATGGGAAGTTATTACCCAGTTATGGCAGTAGCCAGAAGCAGAGATTGCAACATACCCACAAAGCTTTACGTGAATGAACCTTCTGTAAAACAGCTTAACTCCTGCTTTAAGAAGAATGACTTACTGCACTTTTAAATGCTGAGTAATTAACTTTTTAAAAGGGTTGAGTGAGGAACCAAACACTGTTGGGGGAAACGCGGGGAAAACAAATCCTACTTACTAATCTGAGATGCCAAATCCTAACAGATTTTAATGTGACTATCAATCTGTTGCTATCATTTATCCAGTGCCAAATCAGGTTCTATAAAATTCCAACAGTATTTCAGATGTTTCAGCCCTTTACTGCCAGAAAGACAGACAGTCTGCACATCAGCTAGTCTCTAATACCCAAGAGAGGTGGTATAACCCCTTCATTTTTTGTATCACTTAATTTTGTTATCACAGGGAACTGTGGTTTACATCTGCAATGACAGATCATGTAACAGCAGCACGCACAGACCCCACACAATTTATAGCTGTAACAACAAAACAGAAATACAAAAAATACCTATCGGTAACTCTGGTATCAGTGTATTCCGACACTCAGGAGCAAGACACCAAGCCCAAGTGAGACGTGCCTAGATTTCCCATATGCAATTATGTCATAATCACACTCTTACTTGAACTTGTACCACATCTAGAAATCAAGCCAAGAACGAGGATGAATGCTTCACACTTACACTTAAAAAATACGGAGTGTGTCCTATTGGTTCTGCGAAAATACTGGTACCACTTCAGTATGAAAGGGAAATGAGTGACAGTTCTCATCTACTAACGGTATCAGTGGTTCTGAAGGAAAAAAAAATAAATTTGAGTGTTTAAAGAATGGAAATAAATTTGCTTACTGCAGGGACCTATTTTGCACTTTCAAATCTATCAACTTCCTTGCTTATTCTCCTTGCTTCTCTTTTTATCACTTTCCCTTCTACTTCCTTCATTTTTTCTCTTTCCAAGTAGGATATGGACAGGTGATATCCCTGTCCGCTCCTTTCTGAAACTTAGGAACACACCCAACTCACGGGCAGTTTGTCATTTCTTCCCTGTATTCCCTCCCCTACCCCCATCTAAGTTTTACAGCTACTAAATGCTTAAACATAACAATAATGCATAAGCTATACTCCACTCAATGAAATATACCCAGAGCTAATGCTCTCCTTTTTACAGCTGAAGCACTCAGATCTTTCTAAATTCTGCAGTGGGGGGAGTAGGAATTTCAGAAGCAACTCAGTGTCATCACTAAGCAATGACAAATACAAAATTTGCATAATGGCCTCTGAAGGTCCTGCGTGAAGGGGTTCATTCAGATCACATTCATTCATATGATGACAGATCAAAGCATTTCATGCTCCTATGAATTTAAAATCAGATGTCTTCTCACTCTGGCAAGCTGTTTTTCAAATGAGACCCATATTAACTAATGACAAGCTGATCACGTCCACTTCAGTGTTTGAAAGCACACTTTGTTTCAGGAAACAAACACCAAAACCAGGCATTTAATAAAAATATCTTACAAAAAACCTGTCTTTCTTAATTCTAGAAATCACAACAGTATTAATAAAATCTTAACAAGACAACTAACACAATGTTTATTTAGGAGCAGAATAAATCCAAACACTGCATAAAAATCTCAAATGTTTATTGTTAGAGTTGAAGTGCATGTATTCCAGGAACAGACACACAACAGCTGTGCAATTTGTTCTTTTCAGAAAGCTTTTACTAGTTTGAAATCTCATCTTTATAGCTGGATAATACAGTGAACTAATTCCAGTGACAAATTCCAGGTTTATATGGACTAGATTCCAAAAGAGTAAATACAACATGGAAAGTGTTAAATTTCAATATTCCCATAGGTGGTGACATAATGCACAATTCCAGTGAATTACAACAGGCAATATACACAAAAGATCTGTAAAAAAGCCAGATGTTTAATAAAAAGAATACTCACCTATCTCTAAAGATAAAAAGCTTTTTATAAGTTAACAATATGGGCCCTACCTTCTGAATATCAACAGTGCAGGTTATTTTAAGGGTAACTCTAAAATTCAAATATGATCTGTGCTGGGTGAATTACTTCCACCTTTTTTATAAATTGATAGAAGACAGAATCACCTAACATAGGGGCTTGAGCACTCAAAGTGAAATTCCCAGTCCGAAATGGCTGTAAGTGAGACTTTCCCCATTCACTAGAAGGATAACCTCTGTAGCTGCTTTGGCTGAGGCCAGCAGCTCTGAACAGCAACCCCAAACAAAATGGGAAACGTTTCCACTGATGAGAAAGAACCAAAAAGTATAGTTTGGTCATAACGCTAAACATTATGGAAGAATTATCTGCTTCTGGAAAAAATGTTCTGTTTCCAAAGAGACAGATGTGAGTTCACAGCTGTCATCTTTAATTTTAGATAATTCAGTAAGTACCACAGTATTGATAATCTTCATAAATATCCTTAGTTTTGAAATAAGGACATCAAAAAAGCCGACAAATTTATTCTTAATGGAAAAAATAGTGAGCTTTTATTTTCAACTTAGCCTTTTGCTTCAAACATTGTGGTGGCATCTCCTTTACCAACCCAGTTCTCAGGGAAGTGGAGATAGTACCAGGATATATAGAACAGGCAACAAGACTTACTTCCCTCTCCACCCCACCTCCCCCCAGAATAGTTCCATAAAACCTTAGGTACTGTAGACTATGGGAATTCCCAGAATTTGCTCATTTCACCCATGTTACCACTGCCTATGTAAAGCTGCAGTGTACTTAGTGTCTGGCTTGGACAACAGCCATGATGCTCCATCATGCTGACTGACAGCCATCAGACTTCTATTCCCCGTTTCTTACCCTTCCAAATGCTGGGGACTGGAGAGAACCTAGAAACCAACCCTTCAACTCCACGAGGATAAATGCAGTGCTTCACCTTACTTGGCAATGACCTACATCCATCTGAAGAGCAAGATCATTTTGAGAAAACCCCTTCCTTGCCCTGATAGATGCCAATTGCCATATGAAGCTTATAGCCTTAGTAAGCTGAGATGGAAAGTCCTTTGCCTCTCTGAAAGTTTCAGATCCCTCTCTTCAAGAGTTCGAAGACAGCTCTTCAGAGTCTTTGAGTAAGACTGAACATAAATGAACCACATGCAAAAGATCTTAAACCATTTCAACCCCTGGGCCAGAAACATGACGCCACACCTGGAAGCACCAAAGCGATGAATATAGAAGAAAAAAGATTTACTGTGTTGTTGTCCAGTATAGGTTTTCCACATATGTGCTTGGAGTCTTTTGTTTCATGGTTGACAACCATGCCAATATTCTGGTCAAAACCTGGAAAAAGAGAAAGACTTCATGTTACAAAGCCAACCAAACTGAAAAGAAACTTAGGAAACTAGTGTATGCAACTTCCTAAACTTAATTACCCATTATGGTGTTAAACTTCTGTAAGGAAAGATACCAACAGACTAAATTATAGTTAATTTAGCCTGGTAGCTTCAAAGAACGGGACATAAATGCAATACATTAGAAGTTAACTTCTTTTCAAAAGTTACACTTCTGTCAGGTCAGCTTCTCTTTTTACGTAGTTTTACACCAAAGAAAGAAATAAAACAAGCTAAATCAGAAGAGGAAAAAGTTGTTCCAAGAGCTATTCTAAGACAAAGGATGCTGTTTTGAACAAAACAACTGATTAGCAACATGTAATTTCTGTCAAAAAGATGTATTTGTTTTCAAAGGACAATTATGGAAATAACCTTATTACTTGATCTGACAGCAACCAAGCTCCTTACAGAAGTTGAAGTTATCATTTCCATTTATGCAACAGTTTTATACTACTAGCAGCTGGATAATTCCTAGTTCTTAAGCCATTTCTTGCTCCACCTCTATATTGTCAGTACTCTAGCATTGTGTTTCATTAGCTGTTACTGTACACACATCTCCATCCAATGTTTTGTCATTACTCTATGTGCTGATAAAAACTTAAAATTCTAGCACACTTGATTTTCCTGTCAACTCCCAGTGTAGTGAGGTATCACTGGGTACATGCATATGCACGTTTACAGCTAACATGAAGAAACATTCCAAAATCAATCAGTATTTTTTAATATTAACATTCTTTTCCACTGAAGATTTGAACATCTACTAATACCAACAACATGGAAATTTCACGTTGAGCTGCTGCTTTATTAAAGAAAAATAAAATTTCAGCACCTCAGACAAAACTTTAAAAAAATCCTGAACGCCAAACCTGCTCGGTGGGCCTACAGCTGTTAGACTGTAACTGCTACTCTTACCTTAGGATCACACATTTAAACTTAGCTTTGCATAATGCAAAATTGCTACAGAGAAAAATTAAACTTCAAAGTCTGATTGTTTAACTCTTCACAGTGGCTACGTTTTACAAAAGTCATAAATTTTCGAGAGAAGAACTGGGAATAAATTTTTATTAATATATACCTCAAATGCACATAAAGCACAGATTAAAAGCATAAACAAGTAGGAAAGGTAGCAGCAAGAAATGGACAAATTTCAATCTAATTCTGTGCAGCTATTCAAAGTTCTACTTAAAAATGTGTGGGCAGGGAAAGACTGTCTTAAAAAGAGTGGGTATCACAGGCTACTGCAACAAGATTATCAACAGGAAAAGCACTGGCAGAAGGGTAGCAGGGAGAGTATAATTAAAAAAAAAAAAGAAAGAAAAAAGACAATTCTTTACTACCAGTGCCATTTTTATTAATTGGTTTTCAAGATGCTGCAGAGAAATCAGAGTATTTCTTTAACAAGGACAGGAAAAGTGGGTTAAGAGGGACACAAAACCTAACAGTGTGCACCACATGAGCAGCACTATTTCCTCTACATGCTTTCACAGCATGTATCTACTAGAGGAAATCATAGAATCAAGGCTGGAAAAGACCTTTATGACCAAGTCCAACCATTAACCCTACTCTACCAAGTCCACCACTAAGCCATATCCCCAAGCACCACATCTATACAGCTTTTAA
>JAAGNO010012635.1:0-10923 GCA_033439905.1 Ceryle rudis | reverse complement strand
GGCCTGATCACTTGGTTGTCCTGTATATGGTGTGTAATGGCACTCGAGATGATCTGCTCCATGACTTTTCCTGGCACCGAGGTCAGACTGACAGGTCTAGTTCCCCAGATCCTCCTTTCAGCCTTTGCTGTAGATGGGAGTCACATTTGCTACCCTCTGGTCCACTGGGACCTCCTCAGTTATCCAGGACTGCTGGTAAATGATGGAGAGAGGCTTGGTGAGCACATCTGCCAACTCTTTTCAGTATTCCTGGGTATAACCCATCCGGCCCCATAGACTTGTGTATGTTTAAGTGGTGCAGCAGGTGACTGACTATTTCCTCCTAGATTGTGAAGGTCTCATTCTGCTCTTCCTCCCTGTCTTCCAGTTCAGGGGGCTGGGCATCTAAGGAACAACTAGTTCTACTGCTAAAGATGGAGGCAGAGAAGGCATTAAGCACCTCAGCCTTTTCCTCATCACTTGTCACACTATGTTTCTCCTGAATCCAATAAAGGAAGGAGATTCTCCCCAGTCCTTTTTTTTTTTTTTTAATGTATTTATAGAAACATTTTTTACTGCTTTTAACAGCAGCAGCCATGTTGAGCTCTAGTTGGGCTTTGACTCTCCTCATTTTCTCCCTGCAGAGCCTCACTACATCTTTGTAGTCCTCCTGAGAGGCCTTCCTCCTCTTCCACAGAACATAAACTCTCCTTTTGTTGCCGAGTTCCAGCCAAAACTCTCTGTTCAGCCAGGCCTGTCTTCCCCACCAGCTTGTCTTTCGGCACACTGGGACAGCCTGCTCCGGTGCAATATATGTGCATATAGTATACATACTCCAGCAGTGCTTATGAATTTGTAGAAGAAATTGTGGAACTTGCATGCTGACCCTGCTGCAGCTAGCAAAGTAACTTGCTGAGCATAGAAAAATAGCTGAAGAAAGAGCTGCTGATAGATGGAGGCATGCATTGGCTAGGTTTACCACAATCTCTTAACGCACCTGCCTCACTAGGAGCATGAAATATTGTCTGAGTGCTTAAGTGTTTCCTGTTTAGTACAGAAATATCCTAAAAATTCCTTAAATTGTTAAACACTCCATTGTATTTTGGACTTCATTGGAACTACAAGGAATAGAGCACAAAACTGCTGGAAAGTCAAATCCACAGCATCAACAACAGTTTGCAGTTCTCACTGTGATGGTAGATTTAAAGGACTTTTATCTCTCAGGCAGTTAATCAGCACATTCAAACCTAATTCCAACAAATAAGTACACTGACAATGAAATCTGAAAGCTTAAGCTCTCTCTGTAAACCAGCTATTAAACAGAATATGGTATTTAAAAAATTTTTAACATAGGGGAGGGTTACAGTTTAAAGGTTAGCCTAAAGGTTGTGTGTAGCATTTGTTTGCAGGTAAAGATCCTTAAAGGCAATGAGTAAAGAAATACTGAAATCATTTCCCGTCGGCCAACATTTTGCACAAAAATGGACGTTTTGCTTGAGTTTTTTTTAAGTCACAGCTAGTTTGTGATAAGCTTAACATAGGAAACAGGACTTTCTTAAGGGGTGAGAAAAACAGAACATAAAATACTGTGCACATTTTCCTGTCTCTTTTCTTATTTAATTCTTAAAGCTGAGACTATTGCTAAGCCTTCAGATTTTGAAATGGAGCTTCAGCAATGACAAATTAATCTGAATACATGGATAAAATTAAGCTGACATTTTCTCTTATAAAATGTTACCATAATCAGATATATAAAAAGTAGAGGGCAGCAAGTCCTTTTTCCAAGGTAACTCATTGCAGATCTCTGATCTCTTTCAGTCATCAACATGACAGAAGCATAAGATAAACAAATCAAAATGTGGAAAAGGACCAACTGTCCTTGCTCTTGTTTTCATTATCATGTCTATCGCTTTGGCTCCTGGCTCTCTTCATCCTTTGTGTTGCTAATTCTGTATGTTTTCCATTTAAAAATCATGTCCTCAGCACTTCTTGAAATTCAAGTCCATTTTTAGGTTACATGGGGCAGGGGGGAGGGGAAGAAAAAAAAAAGACAAGAATCTTACCACTGTATTGCATCGTAGCTCCCAAATATGAATCAACAATTGATCCCAGTAAGCCAGCTGCTGCACCAAACACAATAATGGGCCATTGTGGAGCAGACATTTCCAGATCAGTCACGAAAATGAGTTGTGTTACGAAGTAGGCTATACCTACTGCCATGCCCCCAAGCAAACTTGAGAGCAGGCCCACTAAAGTAACTGCTCCATTAGTACCTAAATCAAACAAAACCAATCTGATTTACAAACGTCTTCTGAAAGACTTGTATTTGTTCAAATGTTTTATATGATATCAAAACTGTGCTCATAGTGATTCCCCGCCCCATACCAACAAGGCTCTGCTACCACAGCTTTATTTACAATTCCCATTATGCTGAGAAGCCTGACCCATACCATTAAAATTACGTTTCCTGTCTCTAAGGCTAGTTATCTAGAACTTCACTAGCATCAAATTAAATAAAGTCAGGTAGCACAACGTCACCGGGTATTTGTCAGCTCTAAGGTGTGCGGATATGAAAAAGATTTGCTCCAAAAAATGCAGAGCTTGAGACATGCATGTTATTAAAGCACTGCTGCTTTCAGAAGAGGTATACCAAGACATATTTCACCAACACATTTAAAAGAAAGAACAAAATCCACAGAAAGGTAGTCATTTGACAACTTAAGTGAATAAAAACCTGAAGAATACTTATAAAGAGAAAAAAAAAATGCCCATGCATTTAAATCCTATCCCATAATATCTACAATTCAGATCAACATGCCAGCAAGACTCAAAAAACAACACTGCTTTAAGGCAGCAACGTCATCCACTCTGTAGACAAGATTCGACAGACAAAAGGCTCACTCTACTCACCCTTGGTAAGATATCAAAAGGAAATGAGTGATTTGGTTAAGAAGTGAATCTTTTGTAGTGTCTGCACTGAATAAATATATTCTTCTACTGACTAAAATGTTAATATCCAAAAGATTTAGTTCATTAACTTTCATTCTCTATATTACTGGCAATATAAACACTTCTAATAGTGCCAGAGATGAGAAGTGACAGCATTCACTAAGAAAGATTTTAGATCACTGGATGCTATCCTGGTGCATCTCACCGAGATGCAGCAGAAACACAACTGAGTATATTCTGTTTCAGAGAATGCATTCCTGCTAACATTTTCTGATCCCAGATTGCTGATGTTTGCTTTTCTGGGGCTTTTTTTTTTTTAACTTTTCAAGTTGGATGAATAATTTAAAACAGATGAGACATATATTAAGAACACACAGAACAGATAACACCTTACCTATTGGAACCTTTTCCCAGGTTGTTATCAACCTTGGCTTGCTGTTACTCATAACACTACCGATCTCTGAAGCCCAAGTATCACCAGCAGAGCTTGCCAAAGCTCCCAAAAGGGATAAGCACATCCACGATGCTGTGTATTGCTTTGAGAAGTCTATCGGAATTTCACCTGGTCCTTTTTCTATCATATATAAGACAGCCAGCTCCATAGGAACGCCACCATTACAGAATACTTGCACCCAATTCCTCTGTCCACCTAAGGTGACAAAGACTAGATTTTACTATTTAAGGCAACAAAAGCAAAAGACACATATACAAAGTTAAATTTAAAAAGACACTTTCAAAACAGAGACTAGATAGCAATTTATTAAATAGAAAAGCAGCAAAAGCAAATTCACTTGCTAATGTTCATATGGACAAGGCTTGGAGGGGAGACACGACAACAGCTTAGCCTACTCCGGATGCTACATCTCATCTGACCCTTCAAAAGGCAGAGGAACATGAAGTATTTATTCTTCACAAGGGATCTCAAAGAATTAAAATGTTATGGCTTACCTTCCTTGTATTCTGAATCTATTTTCTTCTTTATATCTTTTTTCCATTTAGTAAGTTTTGAAGAAGTAACAAAAAATACAAACAAAGAAGTGAAGAAACTGTAATTTGCAACTGTAAGAATAAAGCCAACCACCAATCCTACAAAGAAAAAAAAGAAGTATATGAAGTTCCTCCTGTAACAACACCTGCTTTGCAAAGCAATTAAATATTTTGAGTCTCTTGAATATGAAGAGTGTCTTCATGATAAACTTAAGACAATCATGCAATAAGGGAATTACTAAAGCACCAAATACCTGTATCTGAATTCCAGTGACATCTTGACTTTAAAAAGTTATCTTTGTATTTTTTTCTTAAATTTTACTGCTATATTGGTAATTTTATTGCTACTGCTAAACAGTGTGATTTTTTAAGATCTCCTCTTGCCACAGATCAGTAATACTGTGCAAAAATAAAAAGACAGAGCAGTAAAAAAAAGCACCAAAGGTTATCTAATTGAAATTTAAATACCCTCCCTGAAGAATATGATTGTTTAAGAAGCATATATACAGCTGTGGCTGTGTCTCCTTCAGCAAGTTTATATTCAGTTTGGGAATAAAGCCTCCCCAAGGGAGGGCTAAAATAACCCAGATACGCACCCTCCATATCTTAACAGCTGCTATGTCTCCTTTCTGTTCCTCATTTTCTATTTCTGTTTGTGATTTTTATGTCATCTTTTTCATTCAGTAATTTTCTTAAGTATTTGAGCTCCTTGATGTGTTTCTTTTTTTATCTCCTCCTCCACATGGGAGGTCTAACTCTGACTGACCACCCTGAGATTACAATGCTTCACAACTGAAAGAAAACTGGCCACACTTACAGCAAATGCTATTATAAGCTGGCTAGCAGAGCTCTTATGTTAAAAGGTAAAAACACATCAGAAAATATTTTTTTTATTATTATTATTTGGAAAACACTCCCCTTAACTCACAGACAGAACAAGATTTGCAAAGTGGGTGACATGGAAGGAGAGGATTTGTGGTCCTGTTTCTTTCCACTGACCATCAATTCATTCAGTATGTCACAAGACAAGGTTGAATCACCTCACACGGAATCTTCCATCAGCTTCCAGTGAAAGCTACTGTACACTGTGTTGGGGTTTTTCCTCAGATAGTTAAAAAACCTTTGTTGAAACCAGCTATTTGTCTGAAGTGAAAATTTAGTTTTCTTCTTATTTTTGGCAGGTAAAAAAATGCCTAAAACTGCTTATATTACGGAGCATGTTATCTGTAAGAACCATGTTATCTGTACCAGTTTCCTGCCACGCAGGTAGGCTGCTGACACGGCTCATTTTTATGTTTTATGGTATTTCTTTACCACTGCCATTTCATTATCTCTACACAAATCCATCTGTATGTTAAACAAAAATATGTGATTTTGCATGTTGTACTGAAATGTAAATAATCTTATAGATTTATATAAATCTAATGACAATACTAAATTAATTACAAACAGCAGCAAAACTTAACTTGACTATTTAAATGGGAATGAGACAAAAAACCACTATGAATTCAAGGTATATATGCTTACATTTATACCTTTATTATAATAAAACTAAGTAGGAAAGTGTTAGAAGACTACTATGTACAATAAAAAGGACCTTAATTTAGCTTACTAAATGTTTAGTCTCAGAAAAAACATACCTCCCAATGCACCACTGTGATCAAGACTCTTCCTCTTAAAGCCCTGTATTGCAATCACTACTGGAATCAAGACTGAAAAAAGCCAACGCCATGGAGAAATGGGTCGTAAAGTACCTGATAAATCAAATAAAATGGTTCCAGGTTATCCTTATAAGCCTTTTTAATGCCTTTATGTCTGAAAAGAAATTACAATCTAGTATATATCTAAAACCTGATCTTAATAGAGATTAAACTTTTTATCCTTCAGAAGAATACATTCTTATGAATGGAAGACCAAAATATCTGCAATTATCTAATCAATTTCTCTGTCCAGAATTCACAGAGAAAACGAAAATACACTAATTTAACTAAAACTTATTACAAAGAAATAGCAAATGTGTCAAGAAGTAAATACAGTGACACTTTCCGTTCTAAAGGGGATTTATAAACTCCAAAAATTAACATTCACTATGTTAAGAACAGCTGAAATCTGGTTTGGATAGAACAGATAAATTCAGATTTTAGAGAAGAAGCCCCAAACAACTCATACATCCAGAGTAAGTTATGTAGAATTCAATGACTTTTTTGCCTCAGTGCTCACCAGCGAGTGCTCCAGCCACACTGCCTAAGTTGCAGAAAGCAAAGGCAGGGACTGGGAGAATGAAGAATCACCCACTGTTGGAAAAGATCAGGTTTGAGATGATCTAAGGATCCTAAAAGTGCCCAAGCCCATGGGACCTTATGGGATGCATCCATGACTCCTAAGTGAACTGGCAGATGAAGTGGCCAAACCACTTATCCATCATATTTGAGAAGTTGTGGCAGTCTAGGTTTGGGGTTGTTTAGCCTAGAGAAGGCTCTGAGGAGATTTTATAGCAGCCTTGCAGTACTTAATGGGGGTCTACAGGAAAGATGAGAGATTCTTTATTGGGGAGTGTACTGGTAAGACAAGGGTAATGTTTTTAAACCGAAAGAGGGTAGATTTAGATGTAAGGAAGAAGTTCTTCACTGTGAGGTCACTCATGGAAGCTGTGGATGCTCCTTCCCTTAAAGTGTTCAAGGCCATATTAGACAGAGCTCTGAGCAACCTGATCTAGTGGAAGGTATCCCTGCCATGGCAGGGGTGTTGGAACTGTATGATCTTTAAGGTACCTTCCAGCACAAACCATTCCACAATTTTATATTTGCCCAATCCATTTTTAAAAAGCTAAAATTTTCATCTCCACAACCACCCACAGAACTGAATTCTGATTTTAGATGCACTGAAGAAGGCCTTTCAAAATGCCGAACAACGAAGATTCTGCCTCAAGTTTCAATGGATATCTGCTAAATTTTATGATCGAATAATCATTTCCTATTCACATTTTTCCTACCATTCATGCATGTGATGTCCCCTTTCTGTGATGAAATATCCTAACTTCTTTAAGTCCTCTACAAATGGATGCCATTACCTGCTCTGATCAGCCCTGCTGCCTTCTCTGTTCCCTTTCCAATTCTGCTGCAGGCACTGTTAAATGAGACAACCAAAAGTGCGTGCAGTACTCACAGCAGACAGACATCAAGATTTCGCAATTTCCAACACTAAACTGTTTTTTTTTTGGCTGAGTGAAAGCTGATTCATCTCAAAAAAAAAAAATTATAAGAATATATTAAGTAACCTGAATGGTGTAACTCCCCTTCCCTGATTACCTGCTTATACTGGAACCAGGCTACTGATCTCCCCAGTCAGGCAGTATATTAATTACAGAGAGATGTGGTGTAAAACATGCATTTGCCCTGCTGCTCCACGTTCTTATCTTTTCTTGCATTACTGTCTGACCACCTTCATCTACGGCAACCAAGCTCTTGGGTCCCTCTCTTCACTGTACCTCAGGCAGAATTTACATCCCCCAGGACCTGAGAGCACATCCATTACCTTTACAACGGATCTACATCTTTATTAACCCTGAATTTTTCACCAAAAAGGCTAGTCCTAGAAATATGCAAAGGAGTCTAGGAACATTTAAAAAATTAATTCAGCAAGCATCTAGGTTCCCAAAATCATGACTTTATTTTAATAAAGAATGATACACACTATCTAGAACAGTGCAAACAGATTGAGTGACAGGAGAATTTGTTTTTCATTTGTACGTGTTCACATGAAAAATTATTTTCCTTGTAGCACGGTACATTCAGCATAGAAGGAAACCAGATATTTGAGCTAGGAGATACCTTTTCTTCTATGAGATAATGTGCCCACATACTGGGGGAATCCTTTCCACTGATTCTTGTTCTCTGACAGCAGCTGCCACAGCTCTGCCATATTACTCAAATCTTGCCCTGTGATTTCACGAGTATGGAGTTTAGGTTTACATATTTGCTAAGTCAACAGCACATGTGAATTTAGGGGTGGTAAAATTACAAGACAGCTCTGAGATTCCTCCTTACTTTGTTTACTGGTAAAAATAATTTAATAAAACCAAGCTTCCTGTGTTGCAGCTATTCAAATATTTGATTGCAGCTCATTGGTTTTCTCACTGAGCTAATAACTGCAATGCATTACGTGGTTTAAATCTATTGATTCTTTGCTTTCATGTGAGAGCAATTCTACATAATAAAAGCTTTTATATTTGGAAATGTTACTGCCTTTTGGGAACCGAAGATAAATTCTTTCAGATCTAGTATTGACTACTATGCAAAAATGGCTCACTTGTTATCCTCCTTGTTATACAAAAAATAAACCAAACTTAAAATGTTTTGAAGTTTAACTAGAAAACAGTCAAACATAAATCTTTGTTCAAGAAAAGACTGCTTTTAATGATACTCTCCACCCACAATTACTAAACTGGCAAGACAGACCATGTGAACAACTCACAAACAAAAAAATGATGGTTGTTAATACCACAAATGGTTTACTTTTACAAACAAAACTGAATACAAAAACCTGAACTATTATCTCACCAAAATATTTACAGAGCCTTCTAAAAAACCTTTTCCTGAGTTCCCAGTTTCTTCCCTTCGCTTAGTCACTCAAATCACTCTGATCTGAATTTAAACAAGCTTGCAGAACAGGAAAACAATATCCCACTCAGCTGTCATAATTCCACCCCATTCCATAAAGCGCTAGTGTCCATAGCAACTTAGCTTCTAAGAAGACCATGTATCAATGTCCTAAGCATATCTGTTTTAGAGAATGTTCTTGGTATTAACTTCAGTCTGAGAAGTACCAGAACACTTTGTTTGGTTAACAAACAGTATCTTAACCTTTTGAAAACCATTTTTAAACTGACATCTGCATTTCCTTAGAGGAAAAAAAAAAAGTGTTAATACTAAATTACTAGTAAATGTAAGTAGTTAAGACTAAGATAGAAGACATTTTTTGGTTTACTGCAGATTATTTAACACTTCTATTTTATCAACATTTTGGCTACTGTTTGGTGCATAGGCATTACTATGCACTATAAAATAATAACAACAATAATAAATGCATGTTTGTAGTATTTTTATATTTATGGTTAAGGGTCATGAATTTAATTGCTTTTATGAGCTGAACTTCTCTCTCCCACTTCATTAAGCCCACTGCTACTATATACTTCGTTCACCTCCTCGAGACATGGTCTTTCCATAGTCTCGGGGAAACAAACAAAAGTTTTATGTCCTTCTTGTTTCATAATCATTCTCTACAAAAAGGAGGATTCACCTGCAGCCTCCTCCTTTGTATCAATCCCTATGCTGATTCACCAGTTCACCTGGTATCAGGCCTCTCCGCTCCACAGTGTCAATTCTCAATCACATTAGATAGCAAGGACTGGGATATCCCCGAGGCAAAACTCGGAGAGCTCTACAGAGACTGGATATGCACAAATGAAGTTACACATTTAAATCCAACTTGGCTGGCTCCAAATGACACGAATAAAACCTGGCTGTGAAGCCTGCTTCTGCATACCTTCTACATGTCTGGCATCTTGCTACAAGGCAAAGCAGAAGTGTCCAGACAACAGACATTTCACACTGTACTAGGGCTAATACTCCATCCTAAACCCAAAGCACTGAAAAAGCACTGAGCAGAGATATCCAGCTGCCACTGTAAAAGTCAGCCTATACTGGTAGGATACTTAAGTCTAGCTTCTTCTGGATCCAAGGTGACACTAGGCAGCTGAGAATGTTCATACTGCATCCCTTGGGACTCTCAGTAATACTACAATGACACTAGAGCTCTTCTTGCATGGAAGTGGCAGAGGTCTTAATCAGTAAACTCTTCTAGGTTTGAAGTTATGCTGGAGGCAGTACTGCTGCTTTTGCGTAGTGCTGTAAAAACGGTCCCAGAACTGAAATGACAGACACAGAAAGTACCAGTGTCCTTGCAACTACACACAACTAAGCCACTGCCTGCCTGAGTTGCCTGATCAGAACACAGAGCCAACTGTACATACCCATGCCAGAGCCTTCACGCATACAAGGCCCTGTTCTTGTACCCTTTCCCCTGTTTCTGTTTCTTGATCAAGGAATAATTCTTGTGTGCCCTGTGTAAAGGCAGCATGTGCATTTCTAAAACACTTTTCAAGGCTGGCACACTCCTCCCATGGCTCAGGACTTCACCTGATAATGACAGCTATCACCTTGCCCTTCCTTTTCACTTTTCCATTTTTATCTTATCTGCTTTCTTTTGGGGAGATAAATCACAAAGGATAGCAACACTTTAAATTCAATGGGATGTCTGGGCAGAGCTGCAAAGATGGGTACACTGTCTGTTAACACCTTCTAAACCATTATCATCTACTGTCGGGGCCAAGGTTGTCAGCTTTACTGAGGATGGAAGGGGCTGTGCACCCAGCTTTTGCAATTCTCTATCTGCAGCCCGCGGGGACTAGAGTGGACTCAGTCCGCCCCATTCCGGGCCGTGCTGGCCCCTCCCCAGTCCCCGGCCTTTGAACTCACCGTAGTACGTGTTTGCAGTTATGGAGACGATCCACAATGCCAGAGAAATACAAATTATCAAGTTCAGGACGATAACGTTCACCATCATCTTGAAGTACTCTTTGAAGAAATCCTCGTCGTAACAGGACATCGGAAGCCTGAGGGAGAACACCTGGCGGGGGAGCACAAGGAGCAGCACATCAGCGACACGGCCACCGCCTTCTTCTCCTCCTCCTCCGGCCCGCAGTTCCCCGCGGCCGCCTCTCGCCCCCAGCACGTCGACGCGCTGCCAGGAGACACCACGGAGTGCACCAGGAAGCTGCTACGGCCACCCCACGCCCGCTCGGGGCGGGGCGGGGCTGGGCTGGGCGGTGTTTAGCGTCCGGAGGCCCCCGCCCTGCCTCCCCGCCGCGGCCCGCTAGGCACGACAACCGACCTGCTCGCCCGCCCCACCGGCGCCGCCACCATCCCGTCTCTCCGTCGCTCCGCGCAT
>JAAGNO010012632.1:0-18246 GCA_033439905.1 Ceryle rudis | reverse complement strand
GAAACCCCTCCAGGGATCACGGGGACTCCCCCCCTGCCCTGGGCAGCCTGGGACAGCCCTGGACAACCCTCCAGGGGTGATAGAAATTGTTCCTCAGCTGCAACCTCAACCTCCCCTGGGGCAACTGGAGGCCGGTTCCTCTTGTCCTGGTGCTTGTTCTTTGGGAGAACAGAGTGACCCCCACATGGAGGAGAGGAGAAGGATGGTCCATGGAGCAAAAATCACAGGCTGCAACCCATTGCAAGAGGCAAATTCCACCATGGAGCACATTGCAATGTGGCATCGTGCATCTTCCTGAGGGCATAGAAGCATCCCTACACTCCAGGGGTAGTGGGTGCTGGTGGGAGTCCCAGAAGAACCCTGTTTTGGGGCTGTTGATACCTTAGAAGTGACTGCAGCATGTATCCAGGCAGGCAGCCATGGAGTGGGACCTCCTGCCCGTGGGACCACAACCATCAGCTAATCCTGTGTGAGAAAATATATCGGCTGGGCCCTGTCCTCTGTCCCCTTTGTCCATGCCCATGTCCATATGTCTACCATATCTTTTTTCCCAAAGCAGTGTGACCTCATCCAAACCGCCTCCTACAGCTCACAGTACACCTGAAATGTGACTGTTATTTGGGTGTCGAGAGCCAAAGCAATAGCAGGGAGCATGGTGGCAGTAACACAGCACAGAGGGCTGCAGGACAGCTCTTCATGCCTGGCCTGCCTCTATTTTTCCATAAGTAAAGGCAAAGCCCAGTCAGCTGGGAGCTTCCTTAGGCAGTGCCAAAGTCCCATCTATCCTCTCTTGTCCATTCTTCTCCCTGGATTACAGGAACAGCCCTGGCCTCTCCCTTGGCCAGTTCAAAAAGAACCTTTTGCCTCATCAAGGCACTGCCAGCCCTTGGGATGGGACCTGTCCCCTTCTTATACATCCTCCTGCCCTGTTCCAGGAGTCAAACATCAACCCAAGGCTTTTAAGATAAGGCCTTGGACTCTTCCCCAGATGGTCTTATCTCTTGGCATCTCCTGACCTGTCTTCACTAGAAATATCCCCTTTGTATCCCAATAAGCCAGAGGTAACAGCTCTGCCTTCTTGAGGACCATGTTTCCAGCTGTGAACCTCTGTAGGAGGTATGGGACCTCTGCCAGGGTCTGTCATAGTCCTTTTCCCAACCTCGCAGCAACAAGGCTGGAGGAAGAGACAGAAAATGCTGGGGTTTTATGGGTCAAACAGCCTTCTCTTCCCAGTTCATTCTGCTTTGCATTGCCCTGCAGGCTTTCTGGGAAACATGGGCTTCACAACCTGATGCTTTTGGAGGCATTTTGCAGGATCTTTTTTTCTGGTCCATTTTCTATAAGTTGTTAACTCTGAACCCGAAGAATGTACTTCCCGATGGAGTGTTCTCCCTTTCCATTTCAAGTGTCTGTTTTGAAATCTGGGGACTTAGGGCCAGCAGCAGGGTAAGGAACAAGGGTGCTACCAAGAGGCAGCGGGGAAAGTGATGAGTAAGGAAATCCAGAAGAACAACAAAAGCTGCTGTGACAGCAGTGAGACGATGGTTAATTGGTTCTTCTGGTGGAGTGGTAGCGCTGGTAATGAAGGCTGGCACTGTCATCAGAGCAGAAGGGAGTTAGGCACCCGGCTGGGTAAGGAGTTTCATGTCCATGTCTGCTAAGTCTCTATGCAAAGCCTGTGGACCTCACCCTTGCGTGCTCCCAGTGACAATGCTGGTGGCTATTAGGCAGCAGATTCGGCTGCGTCGGGATGACAGGAGGGATGGGTGGCTCACCTCCGTGTCATCAGAAATGGGAGAATTTGCCAGTGGAAGGGGGCAGGGATTCACCTGGGCTGTCTTCTCCGACTCCACTTCAGTCCTCTCCTCCACCCAGTTCTGCTTAGGGCATGGCAGTCAGTTCACTCTTTGGCTTTGCCATTGTTTTGCTTATCTGGGTAACTCAAAGCCCTCATCACCCTAAGAAGAAGTGCTGAGTCAGGTCAGCCAAGCACACACCCGCATTGACCCCCTACGAAGATCCTCTTTGTGTTCAGACTTTTTGGCACAGAACCAAGGCCACATCCTTACCTGGGTGCAAAACAAGTGCTGACTCTGCTCCATTTTCACCAGCTGAAGCACTCTCCCCTCCCCCTGCTCCTCCATACACCTGAGTCATCTTTTGCCGAGGATAGAGTAACTTAGGAGCACACAGTAGGTATAACTTTGAATCACCTGATTTCCCACTTCCAGTCCCACAGAATATGTGCAAAAGGCACTTAAAGCTCGATTTGTTGATCACACCGACGTTGTTGAAGACACCGAGGGCAAAAATCAGTATAAAAACGTGAGCGGGAGAGAAGAAAAAGCAGTCATCTATTGAGCAGTTGTCTCCAAATGCTGATGCTAAATTCTGCTGAAATCTCAGAGATTCAGTCATCATGATTTGGCATCCTTTAAGCACAGACCCGAATCTGCAGCTGAACTCAGCCCTGTCCTGTGGTTTGAAAAACACAGCCTGCCAGCATGCTTATCATCCCTGGCCACCACCACCCGAGCCAGAAATGCGAGCGACACTCCTCCCCCTCCACCCCCCCGCGCCGTTCAGATCCCTCCCCCCCAAATTGCTCTTGTTTAAAGGCTTTCAAGAAGGCATTCATTGCACAAGGCAGCCAGCCACAAAAGAAGCTACTGAAGCATGGCTGAGCATGGTTTGGAGAAGCATCTGGAAACTGGGGGGTTGTCATCCGACTCAATCTGCAGAATGCTCTCCCCTTCCAGATGCAACCCAGGGCCAGGAGACCAGGCCCAGCATGTGCCAGATGGGCTTCTCCAACCTACCCTCTGGGTCTCTCCTTATTTACCCTGCAGCAACACTGATTGACATCAGATGAGATTCTCTTGGCCCTTCTGCACTCCACCACTGATCTATGCCAGCAGAAGGCTCTGGACCCTTGAGCTTTGTGGTTTCTGTGATGAGGTTAAGGCAAATCACAGGGAAAAATCTGATCCCAGGAATGAAACAAAAAGAAAAACAACAAACATGCTTCATTGCAGTGGTGAAAGGCTGACGGAGAAACACCAGTTGTGGTAGGAAACAAACTGGAGATGAAGCTGGTGCTCAGCAGTGGGATCATATGGTGGGGTGCTCCAAGGCTGTTTAATGATGCTATGGCGTGAGTCAGAGCTGGACAGTTTTACCCACACGCTCACTTGTATCTACACACACACGTACCAGCTTGGTACCAAACCCCGTGTCTTTGTCAGTAGAGGAAACGGGAAATCGAGGCCCACCTGGGGTTCTGTGGGATGCAGTCACATGATCATTGACACAGAAAGTCAACGGGAGAGATAAATCTCAACTCCTGGTCTCCTCTCCTTGCTGAAAAGGCCATTTCTGAGCAAGCAACTCATGGAGTGTAACCTCGAGGGCACTGGAAGAGAACATAATCTCAGAGAAAACTTTGGGGATATCAACTCTGAGAGGATGAAACTCTTCATAAGTGGATGGCTTTTGATAAGCCAATGGTGATAGCTTTTGAAGGTTTATATGCTGGTCATCTTTTAGCATTCCCACCTCTTACCAGCTCTCACTTTTATTTAATTTTATTTTGTGTGTGTGTGTGTTTTTACTGATCTGAGTGAAGTTGCTGCCCATGAAATAGCCATGCTATGTAAGGCAGCTTTATTGATCTTACTCTCTGAGTTCAGCCAGGAGGAACAGGTCAATTCTTCGCAATCACTCACCATAGATAGTGTCTCAAAGCTCCTTTAGCTCTGATTGCTCAGTGTCTGAAAGGAGAAGTGGTTTGGGACGTAGGAGTCAAGAAGAAAGTCAAGGTAACATCGAGGTGAGGCAGGGGTTAAGGCACTGAAGGTGGGCTAGGTGGAAACAGCATGTGGCATTCATGGAAACCAGTCCAGCGGTTACACTGCATTTGGGGGTTTGATCTGTGTCCTTGCAAAAGAAAGGGGCTTCTGGAGGAGATCAGGCACCATCTAATGTAATTTAATCTATAAGATCAACAAATCAATTGCTCTGCAGGTCAGCCTATGGTTTTCTGCAGCTGAGGAGTCTCAGGAGACCCTGGCCCCACTGTGTCACTAAATAAAGTGGGTTAGAGACCATTCTCAGGTCTTGTGGATGAGGGAAAGGGCAGGAACACAGTCCGGGTGCAAATGAACCCAGAGTCAGCTTTCTCTTTCACATGTATTCCAGGTTGGTCAAAAATGATGATTTTTTTCTCTCTAGCCTTGTGAAAGGCCAAAGACAGCAACAGAAATGACAGAGTGGGTTGTCATCGTGATGGGGCGGTGGAGCAGGGGGACAGTGTAGTGAAGGAAAGTGTGAACAAAATCAAGTTCAAATGGTGCTCTTGGTTCCAGCAGTACCAGCATTCCTGGGCAGAGCAGGGCCAGGGTGTTTCCATCTTCTGAAACCCATCTAAGCTAAGAAATGTCCCACTTGGGATCTGCTACCAGCACCATTCATAGAATCATAGAATATTTTAGGTTGTAAGGGACCTTTCAAGGTCATCTAGACTAAGCCCCCTGCAGGGAGCAGGGACATCTGCAACCAGAGCAGGTTGCTCAGAGCCCTGGCCAACCTCCCCTGCAATAGGGCCAGGGCTGGGGCAGCCACCACCTCTCTGGGCAACCTGTTCTGTGGTTAGTGTACGAGATGGGCCCCAGGCTGTCCTGGGATGGTGCAATCCCTTTGAGTGCTCAAGGTGTACAAAACAAAGAATCAAGGCCATAAGATGGTGATCAAATGACTTCCTACTACTCCTAAACAGTGGCAGAGTCCCACAAAGCACCACCGAGTCTCAGTGAATTGATCATTTGTCCTCTGCTACAGTGCCCAAGAGATGGTAGCTCCATCTGCTGCTCCTTCCAAAGTGCCTCATCCCTTAACCCACGGTAAGCACAAGCTTACATTTTGCAAGCTACTCACTTTTTTTGTTAAAACATACAGAAAAAAAAAAAAAAATCCAAAAAACAACCAACAAACAACAAAACACACAACATTTAGGTCTCAAGTTCAGCAAAGGGAAGAGAAGGTTTTTTAAGGACACCTAGTGACCTTCCAACCTGCCTTTACAGATGCAATTGAGGGTGCTTCTTGCTCTCAGTGCGGCAAGAGCAAGCAGATAAATACACCGACATGCTTGGAGAGAGGGGAAGGGAGACTGAAGCAAAGATAACATCGAGGAACCCTGATGAGCAACAGGGCAGCCATGTGAAAAACGAGATAAGCAGCTTGCCTCGTGTGCTGAGACAGCAACTCCTGCCTCCAGCCCTTGCCCCAGACACTGATCTAGGAGGAGGTCTTTTGAGAGGCCAAGTCTCCTCTTGATGAGCTGCCCTTATCTGGCAGATGGCTGGTACTCGAGGTTGTTATGGTGGAAAAACTCAAAGACCTTTGGACTTCGGAGATTCATTTGTTCTGCACTTCGATAAGGTCAGAGGGGTGGGCTAAGATAGGATGGCCTGGCTCAACACCTTCCTTGACTTGGACAATAGGGGGCATGGTTTGGCTTTACCTTTTTACTGTCCCTGCAAGCAACAGACCAGAAAGCAGGTAAGTAGGTATCAACTGTGTGGTATCTCAGCTTCTCCAGACTTCTTCCAAGTCTTCGAAGTTCTTTTTATGTCCGTACTGCTAAATACATGAGCTGGGTCCTGTCCTCTGTCCCTGAAGCCCAGTAGCACAGCACACCTCATGTCTAAACTTAATTTTTCCCCCCAAACCCAAGAGTGTAGTCATATCCCATACCCCTGGCCGATGATATCCTGCACCACCACTTGCCACGATCTGCAGGACTCATCTGCTCAGCTGAAAACACTGCCAAGAAGTGTGCTGGTGATCAGAGGGCGTGACTGCTGCAGGGGAGGCTCAGAGGTAGCACAGATCCTACGCTGAGCTCATGTTGAGCTCCGTGGTTACCATTGCTGTAGGTGTATTTATTGCTGTAAGTGTATTTATTGGATGCCAAGGATCAGGAGGTACAGCAGGGATGGGGTGCTGGTCTGTCAAACACAGGATTTGGGGGATTTATGTCAGAGTAACACGACTGTACAACCATAGTGCCGGGGCAAACCTGCACGTACCGCTGGCTGCTCATCCTTTCTCGTCCCCACCTCTGTGACCCCATCTGTCCCCCACGTGCCTCAAGGATTCATCTAAACCCTTGCAGTGCAGATGCCTTTGCTGACCCAGCAACAAACCTTCTGCTACATTTATTTTCTTTTTCTTTTTTACCATCTTGGGTTAGTTTTGTGCTGAAATGCCTTGAACCAGGGGTGCTGGAGGGGTGAGAGGAAAAAGGGGTAGAAAAGTCCATTTTCTGCTTTGCTGGGTAAAGGGAAAAGCAGGTGGCTAGAGAGACAAGCCAATCTTGCAGAAGATTTCAACAACCAAGCCATCACCTGAGTGCTTTCAGAGAGATTTGCATTACAGGAGGATCAAGGTATGATCTGTTAAGAGGATGCCGTGAGTACAGAATATTTAGTCCTTTGTTGAAAATCGGGTTTCTGGAAGTCAGTCCAAATGCAGACTCCAAAAGGAAAGGAAAACCCTAAAACACAGAGCCCCTCCAATGACTGTCAAGGGCCAGCTTGACCTCAGTGCAAATAAAGGGATTAATGCCAAGCCAGGTACATCAAGCACAAGTTTGGGTGTTTTCTCCTCGTGGCACAAGACAGCAAAGCTCAGCCCGACCCAGCAGGTATCCTGCTGGCTGAGGTTCAGCCCCTGGGGTAATTTGTTTATTGCCACCTTGAGAAAGGAGTAACACAAAGATCATCCTTAGTGCAGCAGCTCCGTCGAGGCCACCTGAAATTTGAGGTGTTATGGGTCGAGTGAGTCAAACGATATTGTAACAGCCAAGTGGATGCAGAGGGAGAAAACAAATTCTCCATGTGGGGGCAAAATATCCTGGATACGGTCTAATCTTTAACACAGGCTGATCCAGTTGAGTTTTTCCTTTCAGTCAGGGCTTGACCTAAGGAACACATTTTCTTTGTGTTTTTCTTTTTTTCTTTTGTTTTTGAAATTTTTACTAACTAAGGCTAAAATTTCACTTACAGAGGAGCTGAGCAGACAGAGAAACCTCTCTACCTGCCCTTACGCAGAGAAACAGCCCCATCCAAAAGGGTAGGGGATCTCTGCTGGCTTCTCCCTTTGATTCAGACACTGTCAGAGTGTGAGGGGGTTTGGAGGGACCGGAGCTCAAAAGGCTGAGATGAGCCCCGTGAGAGCCATGGGGTCAGAGAACTGCACAGTCTAGTGAGTACCTGAATTGTTGCCCTCTCCCAGTGGCGTGGGAAGAGGATGGAGCCGCTCGGCAGCAACAAGGGCCAGTTCCCAGGAGTGGTTTAAGTCAGAGGCTGTTGTAGTCTGGCTCTGCCATTCCCTTCTCCTGGTCTTTAGGCACAAGGAAAATTCCATGACTGCAGGATTTAGCTGGAGCCAGAGCTCTGCCACTGATTCCCAGGAGTAGAATTTCCCCAGCCCTATAAAGAATTGTGGAATGGTTTGGGTTGGAAGGGACCATTAAAGCTCATCTATTACACCCCCACCCTGCAGGGAGCAGGGCCATCTGCAGCTAGAGCAGGGTGCTCAGTGCCCCGGCCAACCTCCCCTGCAATGGGGCCAGGGCTGGGGCAGCAACCACCTCGCAAGGTGCTTTCCCACCTCACCCCACACTGCTTGGTCAGAGGTTGCCTGGAATTAGATGCAACTGAAGCGTTGAATGTGGTGTCTGTGCCCCAAATAACTTTGCGAACCAGGAGACTGATTTCAACTGAATTTGATCGAGGGGTTGCGCGGTGCATTTCCCAAGCAGAAGGGAAATCCTCCAGCCAGCATCTTTACACCAGAGGACAGTCCCTTATCAGTACATCCCAGCCCAGGAGAAGAGCTGATAGGAGACAGATGGCTGTGGGATGACTCTCAGCCTCTCAGCATCATTTTTCAAAGGGACATGGGAGCTGTGGCAGGGCCGGCAGCTGTCCCTGCCTGAGCTGTCTGGGCTGGGGGTACCCCTTGCAGCGACTGCAGACACACTGCCCTAGCCGGAATAATCCCACTGATCTCAAAGCACCGCTCCAGGGCTATTTCTAGGAGGCCAGAAACCAAACAACAACTGCCTGGACCTGAAAGACCCACCTCGGATTTCATTTCCTTCAGCCTTGACCCCCTCTGTGTGCCACAGTTGTCTCGTTGCTTTCCCTCTTCCTGATGCAAGGAGCTCACACCAAGCCCAGCCCCGCTCAGGTCAGACTTGCCACTAGGCAGCTGAACTGGTTTTTTGGCTTGAGTGGGATGAAATCTCATCCCGTGCATTACCCTGTTGCGGAGGCTTGTTTGCTTTATATTTTGCGGCTGGTTATTTTCTAGTCCCGGGATATCTGCTAATCCCGAAGTACAATAACAAAAATCCTATCTTTCATAAATACACGGGGCAGGGATGGGCACCGGCCCAAGCGTGTGCAGAGAAAAAAACATTTCAGACATTGTTTCCCAGCACTTGGAGCCTGTCTTTATTTAATGAAGTTAGACAGCTTGTCAGGAATTGCAGGGTATCTATATGGGATTGTTTTATTATTATTTTTATTATTATTTTTATTATGGGCCGTATTCTCAGGCAGAACATGACTGTCTTTCCCTTACAGCTACAAAATATTCAGCTTCAAATCCTCCCCCTTTCCCAATCTATGAAGATACAGGTCCGATCAGAGGTAAAAACAAGTCAAAGAGCAAAACACCGACCAGCACACCCTTAATCCAGATGCTTTGCTGCCTGAGCACTTGAGGGGTCTTGGTTGGCTGGTGACCTGAATATCTCTCTGGTGTGAACTTTCTGATTGATATCACAGAATCGTTCTGGGTGGAAGACATCTTTCAGATCATGGAGTCCAACCGTTCCCCCAGCACTGCCAAGTCACCACTAAACCATGTCCCTCAGTACCACATCTACCCTAAGCACTGTATCTATACTGGACTCGGATTAACACCAGTGCTGGTGTGGATGCAGCTCCCATGGGAATAGGGACTGGGACCTTTCTGCAGGTGAGCTGGCCAAGCTTGTCCCTGGTTTGAGTTATGTCTGCAAGAAAAGGTTCCCCATCCCCTAATGATATTCCTTGAATTTCTCGGTGAGAGCTACAGCTTCTCTGCAAAGCCAGAGGGAAGCTTCAGCATTGCCCAAGCAGCCTGAGTTCAGCCAGGGCTGTGGAAAGAGGGTCAAGACTGTTTTGCCACCAAAATACCCCCCCCCAATATGTAGCACCTCCTGAAGAGCACTCAGCACTGCTGGAAGGCAAGACACCCCCCCCAGTAAAGTGGGCTGTCCCTTTTGCTACCCATTTCATGTCCCTACATGAACCTGTTTCCCTGAATCATGTTGAGCTCAGCTGGTTGCAGCTGATACCCCTAAACTGGAACTATTCTGGTCCAAAGCCCTGAAGGAGGCTGGTGGCGTATTATTATTATTAATATTATTTTTATGCAGAATATATCCTCCTGTGAAAATGGATTGGGGGATGCCAGGCCAAGACTGGCAAGAGAAGGAAACAATGGGAGAACCAAAGGGGTCAGCAGAGCAAACCAAGGAGCTTTCAGCTGGGAGTGGGACATGGGGAGGTTTTTATCTGCCTTTCAGATAAAATCATAGTGCCTATATCTCTGCTTCTTTCATGCTCTGCTGGTGTCAGACCCTTTTAAAGCTCCTTTTGCACACCTCTTCTTTTCAAAACCATGTTTGCAGGGCTATCTGGCTCAGGCCAATCTTGCTTCACTAGCCTTTGGAACAACTAGCAGAATTAACCCAAATTTACCCCCATCACCCTGCCAGATTTCAGGCACAAAGTGCCCCATCGACAAGCAAAATTCCCCTCGCCGTTTAGGGAGGTGTTGTGATATTCCCAGGGAAATGCTGGGGGAGAAGCTCTCTGGATTGCCGGGGGAGCTGGAGAGGAGCAGAGACTCACCCAGTGCTTCACCCCACATCAAACACAGTCTCTCTCAGCTGCCCCTCAAAAGCTCAGGGCAGAGATGCTGATCTCACTAGGGATTTTATGTGGCCGCAGGCTCATGGAGGGGCCATGGTTTCTTCACAGACACTCTTAACTCTGAGAGGACTCATCCCCACAGCATTTTTCCATGTGCTGCATCTCTCACCCTGGTTTACAGTTAATGCAGGGACACGCTGCCCGCATGCCGCGAAGTGATTCAGCTGCCAGCGTCCTGCCCCATGATGTACCAGTGCCACTGGCAATCAAAGAAACCATTCCCCATCCCTGCTTACAGCACTCTTGTTTCAAAAAGTGCCTTTACTATCATCTTTGCTGTCTGACAAAAGTAATAACAGGAATGACAGCTTCAGATTTAGGATGCATCGTGCTCTGCCCATCATGGCATCACCAACTCTCAGATGCAAAGCGATCGAGCTGCAAAGAGCCCAGCCATTAGGGTCACAGCTTTCAAGATTTGAATCTTCCAGCCTGAGACAGATGAATTGTGCCCTGAAGCTCTGAGTGGCTGCCTGTCCCAGTCTGCAGGAATCCTCCTGACTCAAACTGCACAACGGAGCTTTGCTTTGCTCTGCTGGGTGAGCGGAACATTGGGTACCACTTTTAGCTTAGCCCAAAGCTGTAGCAGAGCCTGTCTCTAAATTAAGTCCTCACATCCCCGTCATTCTGCAGCTACTTTCATGGATTTTTGCTTGTTGCTTCTAGGAGAGAGGCACTCGGTGACTTCTATCAATGGCAGCACATGAAACACGCTCAGCCCCACTAGCTAAATATCCACTACATATATACATATATATATATATATGAGACTCTTCTTATAGCATAGCTACCAAGACATCACTGTGCTGAAACATGCAGTCAGTACCATTCTCAACGTTCATTTTAAAATCAAGTTAGTTTGGGAAAGAAACAACAACAGCACAAAAAAAAAACCCCTCAGTAAAAATCAGGCTCTAGGCACCCTGCAAGTTGTTCCCTGCCTCACAAGTTGTTCTACAGCAGGATGACATGGGGCTGACCTTCTTATTCTGCCCGAAGTCAGTGCCAGAAAGGACACACAACGTCTCTGCAGCCCTTGAACTGTCAGGACGACTTTTACACCCTTCTGGCAACTCCTTCAGCTGTTTGATAGTGGGTTTGAAAAGCGAGGGAAGTGTCTGAAACATGCTTTTCAGTCTGGGCCTAATTAAAGCCGGTGGGGTTTCTAGCAGCAGGAACCTAAATCAGTACAGGAGGGGATCAGGCTTTTGGAAACGCACAAATACTCCTGTGCATTCTTCACCTAGCGCTGCCCAGTGAATATTTCTATTTTCTTGCCCCTCTGTGAGTATGGCAGAGCTATTGCTGATTTATACCCAGGTCCAGCTCGCCCTGAGCTGGTGGTGCACGGGGCACCAACCAAGAGCCCCTTCACCCACCGGTGCTGCTGAGCAAGTCGCTTGGGATCTGACAGTGTCTGCTGTGATGGGGGTATCAAAAATAAAACACCCACTGGAAACATGAGACAGCTGGTGCTTGGTTCACTGCACCTTCTGGAAGTACTGGGATGAACTGGGAGAGAGGATTAAGCCAGGCATGGGACTGGAGGTGCACTCCTGCAGCCTAATCTGTCTTTTTCTGGGTCCTGAAGTTTGCCAAACTCCAGTCTGGCTGTTTCAAGTATTTGATTTTCACCGGTACCAGCAGAGACACCAAAGACAGCGGGACTTTTGGTCCTGACTTCAGCGGCAGCAGCGCTGTGGAGGTCAGGGGTAGCAGGTGCTACAGGACCGACCCTGTCACGATATGGCCCCAAAAGTCAGATGTGGTCAAGGAGATACTAATCCAAACCCAGAACGGGGGAGAAACCTCAACCGTCCCTAAAACTTCAACAAATCTTTAAGTGTTCCTCTCAATTTCCTCAACGGGGGGTTTTAAAAGGTTTATTTCTGCTTAGAGATAGAGCAAGACAGGGATGACTGCAACAATGATTGTTTTCTGAGGGGCTGTTCCTTCTCATTTACTGACGTGATGTTTCCCTCTAGCACGATACTGGATGTGTGTGGGAAATATCCCCCTACCAGCTCTGTGCAAGGTCACGAACAGTCCCTACCAAACCCAGGGGTCAGGGCCCAGGGTGATGGTTCCTGAAGAGTCAGGCAGGACTTGTCTGAAGCCAGGGTCTGGGTGAGCCTGCTTCCTCTCAAACCCATCTCCATCCCTCACGGAAAGCAGACACTGCTTTAGGGGGTGGTCGTGCCCCTTTCTACACCAGAAGGCACTGAGGGACGGTGGCAATAGTGGTGATTCCAGGGATGGAGAAAGGAAGAAAAGCCCATGTCAAAGCAACATGCCTGTCAGTGGGTTAATATCTGGTGGCTGATTCTCTATGACTTTGCCCTTCGCTTCTGCAGAAGAGCTTTGGAGACCACTTGGGGCTGCAGAAGAGGGTCTGCAGATCTTAGCCCGCTCCCCATCACCACCATCAAGTCAGTTCTGACAGATTTTGGCCCTTTTTGCTACCTCTGTGAAGATATTCCGCCTCGGTGTGTGCAGGAACAGGTGAAAACAGGGGCCAGGAAGCAAAGGGTTAATACTACTTCCATGCTCCTGAGTGTGAACTGTCTGCAAGCCCTGCACTCTAAGGTGCTCTCCAGATTTAATCCCAAAGAGGAAGGCACCCTTTCGCTGAGATTAAGCAGATTTGCAGGTTAAATTAAAATTAGATTTGACATCTTGGGGAGGGAGCAGTAGATTAGGAGGAAAAAAGAAAAAAAAAAAAAGAAAGAAAGAAAAATAGAAGAAAAAAATTGCCCTTTGGTCATTGGTGTCTTTTAAATTATTCCTCAAATGCTTTCTCCAGAGCCCTGTCAAACTACACGCGTTCCTGTCCAGAGGGGTTTAAAAGTGATTCAAACTCTTGGGGGAAGCACAGACATTTTCATTTCAGCTTCGAGACCGACTGCAGACACTATCTGCCAGCGAAGGGAGTCACTGGGTTGCAAAAGAAAAAAAAAAAAATTAAAAAAAAAATTAAAAAAAAAAAAATCCACCAAAAAAACCCACCCACACCAAACCACAAAAGCAGATCCTACAGTCAGAATAGCAGAAAGCTGTTATATGTAATTCATGCACACTTCCCTGTCATCTCAAGGATGGAGAGTGCACCATGGTTTGCTCAGTGCCTCAGATATATTAATCTAAATCTGTCTTTTTTTTCATGCCATATGTTGAGACTTTTTGATGCGGTAAGGCTTGTGAAGTTTTGAATTGTACCCTGAACCATAAATACTGCACTTTGAGGTTTCAAATATGAAGTGGCAATACCTTTGAGTATTTTTATATCTATTTAATGAGGATCAAAAGTCTCACTTGTTAGTAGTACTTTATGAGTAGCACATTGACCTCAGTCTTTCTTGGTGGCCCGTTCAGTTTAATAGCACTACTCAAGCTGACCTAGTTTGAAGATGAGCCCCTGGGGGTGGGACCCATTGGACTTAATTTTAGAAGTCTACCAGTTCAGTGTCAAAGTCTGAACTAGTCACTCTAAGCTTCCTAGCAGAGTAATAGGTACTTCCAGAGGATGATTCATCTGGCCTATTTTAGGATTAAATTAATCACTACCTAGAGGTACCTGTTTTTCTCTTATTATTATAAAGGGAGCCTGCAATGATGAGCTAAAATGTCAGACTTCTAAATGCTTAAAATATAACTTTAAATTTTGTCTTGGATATCATCATGATCAGGGAGAGAATAGAAGTAATAAAGTGGAAGTAAATAGATGAAGTTTGTAGGGTTGTTGGGTTTGGGTTTTTTTTTAATTAAGAAATAATGGAAGAACTTTATGTTTAAATCCTTAAATGCAAACTTGATCCTTTTTTAAAAAAGACTGATTTTCAATGGCTTTGCCTTGTTAATGAGAGTTACTAATCTCTGCTCCAAAAGGGTCATTAACAAGACATTTTTTTACCAAGTATTCTTTGCACAAAGGTGATTATGTTTCTTAAAAAGAATCAAAGTTTCTGATGCTTACCTAAATATATTCAGCCATAAATTTCTGCTCAGAGATTTAAAGTACTGATTTGACATTCTGCAAAAGTGAGGTGGCAGAAGCTTCCAGATATGAGTAATCAAAACATTTCTGGGGAGCTAATGTTAGAGGGAATAGATCAGTCACTGATACATGGAACAGTTTTACTAATAAAGGTGGTTTTAGATGCTTCAGTCTCTGCTGGATATTTACCTGCTTTAAACACTAATAAACTGCTATCTCAACAAGCTTCACAGCATAAAAGTTTCTTGTGGGTACAGGAGAGAGAGAGATGATCAACTTTTTCCAGCTTGTTTTTTTTCAGATTGATTTTTTGGCTGTACTATCCTGGCAAAATCAACAACACGAGGCTTTGAATGTCCAACTGTATCCTATACAAGTTAGACTGTCTCCTTGCTTCTCAGGTTTATCAAATAGCTGTCAGGGATCAGACACCAAAAAGTAAGATGGTGTATTGGTTCAGCTTTCAGCAATATTTGGATTCTGAGTCAAAATTCACTGAAATCAATGGAAGACAATCCAACAACAGCAACAGGCTGTCTGCTATAGCTTTTAACCCATGTTTTGTATTTCCATTCTGCAAAGTAATTACTAATAAACACTACCAGGATTTGCTTTTATTTATTTTGATCATTTGGTGTGTTGCTTCCATACAAATTTTTATACACAAAGTAAATTAGCTGAGCATGTTTTAAGCCCCCCATTTCTCCAATTAAACTAACTGGAGGCACCTCATTTGTTGTCTTTTAGTACTCTGTTAGTGACTGATGAGAAAGAGGTAAAGCTAACAGCAGCCTGCTGCCCACAGACTATCAGCTAATGATTCCCATGTGGTGTTTTAAGAAATTCTCCTTATACAAATGTAGTTTTCAAAGTTTATCTTCAGATAATAAGGTTTTATACTTTTGCTGAATGGTAACAGCTTTTGTTTGTGCTATTCCCTCTCACCCCATAGAAATATATAGAATAACTTGAGTTGGAAGGGACCTTAGAGCTCATCTAGGTCCAATCCCCCTGCCATGGGTAGGGACACCTCCCACTAGACCAGGTTGCACAGAGCCTCATCCAGCCGGATCTTAAACACTTCCAGGGATGAGACATCCACAACTTCTCTGGGCAACCCATTCCAGTGTCACACCACCCTCATAGTAGAGAACTTCTTCCTAATGTCTAATCTAATCTACCCTGACCATGTTTAAAACCATTGCCCCTTGTCCTATCACCACACACCCTTATAAAAAGTCCCTCTCCAGCTTTCCTGTAGGCCCTCTTCAGGTACTGGAAGGCTGCTATAAGGTCTCCCCAGAGCCTTCTCCAGGCTGAACAGACCCGACTGCCTCAGTCTGTCCTCATAGGAGAGGTGTTCCAGCCTTCTGATCATCTCTGTGGACCTTCTCCATCAGGTGCATGTCCTTCTTGTGTTGGGGGCTCCAGAGCTTGACACAGTATTCCAGGTGAGGTCTCACCAGAGCAGAGTAGAGGGGCTGAATCACCTCCCTCAACTTGCTGGCCACTCTTCTGTTGATGTAGCCTGGGATACAGGCCGAGGGTGTCTGTTTAGGAATCTTAAGAATTCATCCTGGCCATCATGAAATGATTTTAACACAATGTCTTCAGTTTACTTGTGGGTGGAAAGAATTTGTAAATTTTTTTTTTTTTGGATTCTTGCAGTGAGAACTCGGAGACATCTGTATTCCTAGGAGGGTTGTTTACTATGTGACATAATATGGGAAAAATAACTAAGTGGAAATTAAAGTGGAACTTAATGAAGTATTTGTCTACTACTCCCTTCCTTGACTGAAGATTCACACAGAATTTGTTAATTATACCTTTTATAGTGATCATATTTTGTTTACTATTTTTTATCATAAAATTTTGATAATATTTCAAGACAAAAAAAGTATGAAAATAACATGACTCTCCACTGCATTTATGGGAAGAGAACCGTCATTCCTACACATCTTTACTGCATGTTTTTAGTACTCTACTATTTTCAGCTGTCTAAAATACATCTGTTTGAACTGATCCATAAGGGCTGCCTCATCAACCCCAAAGGTGACATAAAAAACAAAGACCAAGCCTTCCAAGGCAATGCCCAGGGGCAACAAGCACAGTGCAGTAAGTTCCCAAGGAGGCAGCCCTTCTCCAACATATCCTGTGGCTTTTTTGAGTGCTTTCCCAGCTCACTGGTACATCAACAGCGTCTGGAATGTATTTGCACTTCTCTTCCACACAAAGCACCATCAGTGCCTACCAGCAGTCAGGTGGCTACCAATATATACATTGCTTTGTGCTAGGTACAGTGTAAGTGAATCCTTAAAAAGTGTCATGGTTTAGGGTCAGGGCAGCCCCTTAGACCTATAACAGACGCTCTCTGTTAACCCCCCTATCTCCCCAAAGGGGAAGAGAAAGGGAATAAGGGGGAGAGACTTAATAATCAGGAAAGGAATCTAGAACAGCTTCAATGAAAATGGAATATATACAAAACCGGTATTGAACCCAACCACCCTGCTGGTATTATGTCACTGTCACCACTGACGTTGTGAAGCAGGCACTGGGAGAGTCACAGATTGGGACCCGCAGCAGAAGGGAGCTGTGTTCAGGAGCTGGATTCTGGTACCAGATTCAGGAACACACAGATTGAGATCAAAGACAGAATGGACAGAGTCCTCCTTGGATGCTCCGAGGAAGGAACCAAAAGAGGATCTGAGCCAAGCAAAGCAAAGCTGGCAAAGCAGACAAGAGGGCAAAGAGAGGGTGAGACCCTCCTGTTCCCTCAACTTTATATTGAACATGACGTATATGGGATGGAATACCTCATTGGTCAGTTTGGGGTCACCTGCCCTGTTCACTCCTCCCTGCAGGGGTGGCCTTTCACTTTCTGCACCCCGCAACGTGGTTCACAAGATCCAGCAGTGGCCTTGGTCTGCACACCAATCTTTGGTCTAACTCTAAAGATGTGGTGTTGTCACTGCTAGCAGCAGACACTGCCTGTGAAAACAGGCTGCTAACTTCAGACAGTGCAGTTAGTCAGAAGAACTGAGCTGAAAAGTAAAATCACTGAACAGAATTAGTTCTATTCTCACTCAAGCCAGCCACACTTCCCTTTGTCTAGCTCTGGCTACCCATACAGCATCTGCTTCCTCACCACTCCTTAGAGAGTGATGCCTGTGAGGGTGTGGAAGAGGCAGTTTTCCTAAGCAGCCTTTTAGCTCTGCTTACTGTGGGGTGCTCTTGCAGTTAGCTAGCAGAAGCAAAGGCCCAGTTGCATCGTCTGACTCTGGCAGAGACTTGTATGCAATAGCTGCTATGGCAGTGGCTGTAAGCAGCTATCTTCATCTTAGAAGTTATCCAGCCACAGTAGCTGTGCTATGACACACCCACTCTGCATCCGTCTGCTTCACCCATCCTCTCCTTATCTAGTCACTGAGGGGTTAGTTACAGTTGTCAGCTGTATCTTCCTCTTCTCTCCACCACCTCTCTCTAGCTCCATAGGCAGCTCAGCCGAGGTTCATCCTCCATACTGTCACCTGCTGCATGCCGATAGTGACAGAAGCAGATACCACTGCAGGCAGAGACATCCCTCTGTGTCAGGCAGAATCTCCTAATCAGCGCACACAGCCCTGTGCAGCACAGACATCTAATTGTTTACCTTCCAATTCCTCCTGCCCTAGGGAGACAGTGCTTGAAAGAACAGCCCATCAGTTGAAGCCCTCAAGACCTGGAAAATTGCCATATGCATCCAACCTGACTGCTGGTCCAGGGGCTGAGGCACAGTTGCTGAGAGAAGCAGGTTCTACACGTCTGAGCTCTTAATCTCTCTTCTCTTTGTTAGCTAGTTTCTGGTTATTCTTTGACATTGCCCTCCTAAAATGCAATGCTTAAGCCAGAGTGGCTGACATTAAGAACAGCAACAACAATACTTAGCAATAATCCTTTGCATTTCCAGAGCGTTTTCCATCTATGGAGTTCATATGCCTTCAGAAAAATTGGTATTGTCAGTATCCTCATTGTACATGCCAGATAGCTGCAAAATAGACTAGATAATAGCTCCTCATCTCCCTTCTGTTCATGTCAGCTATTTTAACAGCAAAAAAGCAAGGAAGAGAGACTGTGTGAGAAAGAGGGAGAGAGAGGAAGGAAGGAAGGAAGGAAGGAAGGAAGGAAGGAAGGAAGGAAGGAAGGAAGGAAGGAAGGAAGGAA
>JAAGNO010012630.1:83113-154920 GCA_033439905.1 Ceryle rudis | reverse complement strand
TGCGACTTTTCACAATCCCTTACGAAAAAAAAAAAAAAAAAATCAATGATTAATAACCCCAAACTTTTAAAACTGAATTCACAAGATAATTGTTAACTGAATGTTTAAAAGGACTACCCTGGTGACGTCAACAATAAAAGTAACTCTGCACATGTCATTTTATTTAAGGCTTACTATTACAAACAGAAGATCAAATTGTAAAAATAAAACTTTTTAGAAAGTGAAAGATGCTTAAATTTTTAAGACAAACATTGGCAAACATAGCCTGGGAGAAATTTTACATGAGAGCAATGTTTTGGTGCCTTTTAGGGGTTTAATAGATACATTACGGGTTACAATAGATCGCAAGAGAAAAAAATAGGATCTCCAGCTGCAGCAGCACCAGCAAGAGCCTGCTAAAACTTAGCACAAGCTGAAAGAACTTCTTTTCCAGCAGAAATCTTGTGTTTATTGTTAAGGTAGAAAAGAAGAAAAAGGTTATATCTGTAGGTGCAGTGGGCTGGGAAGCAGCTGCCCAGGTAAAGAGCAGGCTGCAAAAGGACCTGTCCAGGGAGAAAGTCTGCATCAAGGCCATGCCTCCAGGGCACCACAGATATTTTTTTGTGATTATTTTTAACAAAAAGAAATCCTAGATTTTCCCATGAGTGGGGCTACTTAATGCCTGTCCTCCTAGGTGTATACTTCTACTGCTTCTGAGCCAGGGGAAGCTTTTCTTCATTTATTGAAGTGTAGGGAGGAGGTGTCTTGAGTTTGTTCTAGGCAAGGTTGTTCTCATGTTTCATCAGGTCAAGCTCAGCTACATCAGCTGTATTCTCAGGACAGCTCAGTCATCACTATCCTGGTGAACTCGACCTCTTCCTCTGATGCTCTTTCATACCAGTATTCAGCTGTCAACACAAAGACCACCACTGGTCATTTGTCTTAATACTCATCTGTCTACTTTGCATTTTCAGCAGTTTCAGTCATTGTCTGTGGTCATTTCATTCTATACATTTTAAATTAGGAGAGAAACAGAAATGAGATTAGGAAGCCCTATTTGGCTTTTTTTGTGGTTAAATTCTAGTTTCACTTAACATACCAGATTGATTCCATTGTAAGTAAAACAGTGAAGTTATATAGTGACTACTGAGTGAAAACTATTCCATGTCTCCTGAATCATAGTAAATGACAAGGTGTTTCCAGCACTTCTTAGATCAACTGTTCTCTGCCTGACAGGCACCTTAATCTTCACCATTAACTAATAATTGGTTTAGTACAATTATGAAACAGCACTATTGGAAGATCTCCATTATAAACCTAAAAGCAATTATGCCTGTTACAGCCTGGCTTTTTCCAACACTGTGATTCCCTTTTTGCCTCTTTATGTGGTCCACCTTGCTCTGACCTGGATGCTACAGAAGCACTTCCTTCACTGTAACCATGGGAACAAAACACAGAGCATCATCTGGGATGCAAAAGCTTGGCCAGTTTTTTTAACTTAGTGATGCTTTGTTTTAAGGACCCAGGCCTGTTAGTATAAAGGTTTTTACAGAGTAGTGCTTTCCTCACCTGCAAAACACAGCGAAGGTCAGCTGTTGAAAATATTAAATCTCCATTTCAAGCAGAGATTTATAGTTCTACATAGAAAACTGTCCTTTTCAGCGAGTAACTGCAAAAATAGGAAAATGAAACCATCTATCATGAATGCATGAATTCTTCATATGAACATGACCAACTTAAACAATAGATCCAGGAAACTGGAAACCTTGAGTTCTTTTTTGGTATAATTAGCTGTTCAAGTCAGTCAAACCACCTGTGCCTCAGTTTCTGTGCATTAACCTACATCAAGTACTTAAATACCTGGTTGCTGAGCCACTTCATTCATTCATGTCTATTAAGCTGATTATCCAGACAGGGCTAGTACAGAAAACCTTAATACTGAAAGTTGTGATTGGTCAAAGTGCAATGACATGGCCAAGACAACTTGAGTGTAAAAAACCCTGTAACCTAGAAAGCCTCCTGAGTAGACACAACTGAAGTGGATATCTAAAAAAAAAACCCATGATACCATCTGAGATTTCTTTCATATTCTTTACTTTGTTTGGACCATAAATATTCCAAGCACATTTTCTTCCTCTCTTTCAGCTTCCATTGCTTGACTGGTAAAAATGTTTGATTTTTATTTTCATTTAAAATAGGATTTGCTTTTTTGCATGTTTTAAAGAAAGACTCAGGCTGCATTTTAGTGACTGACCCACTCTTAACAGAGTAATTTACCCTTGTCTTTGTCTGTACCTTGTCCCTAACTCTGTCTCTACTTCCCATATCCTTTCCTCACCAATTAATAACTAGTCTCAAATCTGAACTCAGTACATATTCCACGTGATGCCCATACTGACTGAACTAGTAGTTTAAAGCTCAGATGGGTGGAAATGCACCTTTTTAATATCACACCAGTATATATCAATAATGCCACGGCCTCCCATGCAGTCCTTGTCTCTGGCTAGATACTTCAACCAACATAAATACAACCATATCATATGCCTTGGGTGTTTCTCCAGAAGAAAGCCAAGCAGGCAAAAAGACATAGTGCTCTTCTGCAAATCCTCCAGGGTAGGTGCTGGGGGTACATACCCGTTTGCAGGCAGATTTAGCCAGAAGTAGCTCTAAGGAAGCAGTGCCAATACATACCCCCTGTAATGACAGGGCATCAAGGTCACAAAAGCTGTTTGATTTCTTTATTTATTATTATTTAATACTGTTATTAATCTAATACTGTTGTTGCCTTTTTCTCCTAATCAGACACCTATCCTGTTTTTGTAATTTTTGATTCATACAGATTGGATCATATATTTTTCTTTCCAGAGAGTTCTGAGAGCATCTTTGCTACAGCTCCTACATGAAGTCTGGACATCCAAGGACAGACTCTCACAGTCTTTGGTTCCAAAACAGCTCATGAGAACTACAGATCATGCAAATATAAACTAAATAATAAGGCCCTGAAGAAAATATAGCCAGGTTTTCAGTTGGAATTTTTTTTTCCCATACCCACCAGTGAAGAAAATGGACATTTGACTGCAAAATATCTTACATGTTCTCTGTGTGCCTTTTTTTTTTTTTTTTTTTTCCCTGACATAGAACTACTTATACTCCACATTTCTTCAGTTCACAGCAATTCACCTCCAAGCAAGGCACAGGGAAACCCAGGAGAACAGTTTGCAGACCGAATGCAAGGTCAGCAACAGAAGATCTCATCTCAAAGCAGTGCTTTTAGGGAATAATATTTATCCCATTTGTCTTTTGTTTATCACCATTAAGTCATTCTGTTTTATGAGCTGTTCTCCAGAGGAACCATTTTCTTCCACACAGCATTGCATATTCAGCTTCTGCCGCTCTCATCGTACAGGTGCATTCCCTAGTGCCATCACCTGTTATCATCAGCAGCTTCAAATAACTCCTCTGTGAA
Organism: Ceryle rudis; assembly: GCA_033439905.1. Taxonomy (NCBI): domain Eukaryota; kingdom Metazoa; phylum Chordata; class Aves; order Coraciiformes; family Cerylidae; genus Ceryle; species Ceryle rudis. Next base: position 151,475 of record JAAGNO010012630.1, on the reverse strand, counting down.
AACTACAGTTTTATTATATATAGGCTTTAAATTTATTAGCTTATCATGAATGTCACTAGAAAAGAATGTTTCTAAAATAAGAGAGGTAAAAACAATATAAATACAAGTAAAAGAGCCCAGCTATCACCTACTCTTTGTGATAAAATATTGATTTAAAGTGACAATAAAATTGGGGTTTTTACTGTCTAATCTATAACATTTGAGCTGCATTCTAAGATACCTCCACTGTCATGGATTCACCTAATGGTGCATACAGAGATTTAAATCTGTCCCATATACAAACTTTGAACGTCAGAATTTGCGTGTTTAGTTGCCCAAAACAAGTCACACGAACATACACATTGATAATTTGTTGGCTCAATTTGATGAATAATGAGCTGGGATCAGGACATTAGAACCTCAAGCAACAGAGGAGCTTGCTCAGAGTCACATAATTCCCATATTATAAATAAGAAACAAATATCAAATATGTTACAGAGGAAGGGTATCACTGTTTGGTTTTTCTTCCCTACATCAGACAACTAAAAAGTCCCATAACAGTCACCAAAAAAATCCAAACTAAAAAACCCCACAGAAAACCAAAAGCTCTTTCCTTATTTGAACAAACTTTTTTTTTTTTTTCCTGAAAAATTATGCATAGTAATAATACTTGAGTGGGTTTTGTACCAGGAATCAGAAGGGAGCCAGAATGTTCACCCAAGAATCAGAATCACAGGCATACTGTGGATCATATCTCTTACAACATTCTATGTCAGGAAAAATAATAACATTCTAAGTTATAATAGTTGTTCATGTATTTTTCTATTTATTTTCTTAATAATATATGAAAACACCTATACAGATAATAGATGCAAAGTATCCATTTGCATGGAATTATTCTGGAAGTATGTGAAAAACAAAGCGAGTATTTGCAGCTGAAATGTGTATTTAAAATCAATACAATTCATTAATCTTTTTCACAGTCTTGAAATCGCTTTCTCCTAAGACAACTGTGTGATGATCAACAGGCTTTCCTCAGATTTTGCATTTCAATCCCTTATTTAGATAAAGGATTCTGAAAACTTCATTTAGTAATCCAGCTTTCAGTTGCCATCATAACTGGTATGTAAGGATTAGATGTTAAAAGACCTCTACTGCTGCTTTTGACAAGTCATTCAGCACTTAAATGCCAAAGATTGAGCATCAGATATTTAAAATATCCCCCAGAATAGGCAAGAACTTTTGAAATCTGGCATGTATGACAGCACATTAATAACACTTCAGATGTATTTGTTCCAAACACCATTAAATACCAGACATGTTTTAGTTCTTAAGGATACCCAGCATTGACAACATAGAGAATGCTGAATTTCTGAATTTAATACATACTGCAGTTACTGGTCCAGTGTCACAGCATACCTGGTTCAACAATGGAACAAAAGTATTCACTCACTTCTTTCCAAATCTATATCACAAAGTAAAAGAAATATTACAAGTTAATCCACCTAAGTGCCTATTCTTTCTACACTGTTAGATTTGTACACAGAAGCAGAATTAAGTGTTTTGTTTGGTAAGGTTTTGTTAGTTTGGGATTTTTTAAATTAGGTAGCATATTTGGAAGGGGCAGACAAGCTTTTGTGCATGTGCTCTCTAAGGCTGAAACAGAATCAGCAAAGTCTAAAATCAAATTTCAGCAATTTGAGCATAGCTCCTTTTATTTTCACCTGAGTCACAGTTCAACCACTTTAGAGAGAAGCAAGTTGGACACAGTGGATAGAGGATTGTTACCACAGAAAGGTCATGCCATGGTCAGTTAACTCCTAAAAGGCAACCTCCCTGAGACACAAAAAGGCAGTAGGTGAAGAAAGTTATACTGTGGCACAAAATTTAGGGCCCAGAAGAATAAAGAATTTCAGGTCCCAGACTTGGTTTTGTCTGGTGTTCAATCTTTGTCAATCAAGAACAAGAGCCCACAGATCTGTTCTGCAAAACATTTTCCCTTTGGTAACTGTTCCGGTTCTTTTCTGTTTGTGTGTGAGGGTTTACTCTGGTGCAAAATCATTCAGATCCATATAATTTTTTTTAATGATGAAAACCACCATAATTCTAGGACCAGCAAACATTAGATCCAGTGACTAATTCAAAGTATCCTCAAGGAGCCTTTTTCCAGTGTTGGTCTAATAGCTGAAATGTTCATTACTTCTCCTTAAGGTTGTAAAATACATATCCGAAAATCCTGGTTTTCTGCTTAATTCACATGAAAATTGGCATTCTTGAAAAATATAGTTTTTAAATTATGGAGCTGTTTTAAATATCTTTTTAAGAACAGACCTTGCCCAGATAATCAAAACCTGCTAAACATTTACTACTGAAGAGACAAGACTTAAATTTTATCACTATGTTTCATGTCCACAGCTAGAGAGTTTTGTGGCATATGCTCTTTGCTTCTTATTAACACTAAAATTAGCCAGAATGTGCAAGTCATCAGGAAATGCCACCATGTCTTCCAACAGGACAGGCAGACTCCCTTTTTCCACTTCTCCAGAAAGAAATTAAAAGAAAGGGGAATTTGGACTCCACAAACAGCTTCACAAAAGAAAAGAGTAGAGGGAAATGCCAAGCTTTGATTATAGAAAGGGAGAAAAAAACAGAAAGAAATAAATAGAAAAGAGGGGAAAAGACTGAAAGTTTTTCAAACTCAGTGCTCCATTCATCTTCCTCTCAAAGAGGTTTGTACCTCACTCAGATTAACACCTTGGTAACTAGCCTCATGTCAAACATCCCAGAAGTTCAGCTTGGTAAAGATTTGTGGTGTCAGATCCATCTCTATAATGAGCAAATCTTGTCCAGGTTCTGTGTTTAGTTCATGTGCTGCATAATATTTTAAATTTCCCCGTAGCAGCAATCTCTTTGTTCTACCCCTTCTTGCACTGGTCAGTAAACTTCACAGTAGGGAAAAACCTGTTTGCAATATAGATTTGAATGGCACTACTATAATCCTCTAACATGTCAGGAGACGCAAGAAGTTTTAGGTCTAATGAAAATTAAGAGAAAAGAAGTAGTAATTCTGAAGGAAAATACCATTTGTCAGCATACGACTTCATTTATTTGCTGGTTGATTTAAACTTTTCACTGCTTACCAAACAGAAACTGGGGATTTTGTTTTCCAAAGAAGAAAATTTATTTGTACAAAAATTAAACTGCAGCCTTTCAGCAGATGTCATGGTGGTTTGATATACCCTGGTCATAAAGACAACAAAATAAATCATTGCATATAAACAGTCCTCACACTGCTAAGAGTCTGAAGAAAATTGTGCACACAACAAATGATTCAGCACATTCATTGCTAGGTTTTTAAATGGCTTTACATAATTTAATGAAATTTAAATACAGTAAAAGGGTAAAGCTTTTATGCCCAAACTCTCATTTCAATAGTTTTTTTTTTCCATGAAGAAAGCAGTAAACCCCAAAAGAGAGAAGCTTTCATTAGCTTTATTCTAATCAGATTTAGAAATTAGACAAATAGATGGCTCAGAATGTACCTTCTTTGTTTAGAATAAAAAAAAAAAATCCCTAGAGAACTTGAAACTGCAGTATTTCCTGTAATAGAAATAGTGAAGGCTGTGTGGGACGAGGCCTTATATCAAAATAATATGGTAAAGATTACCATAACAGAGATGTTTAGGGGATTAGATTTATCTTACATCCCACTTTTTTTTTTTAAACTTTTTTTTTTTTCCATCACATCTGAGCAAGTCAAGTAATGCAGACCTCCTATCAAACCGTGCCAAACATACTCGATTCTCTTGAAAAACACTATTTGCATAAGCCCATTTATGTGCTTGAGCTTCTCTCCCCAAGTAGCAATTCAGCTCAGTGCTGTGTTGCCTTTTTAACAGGAAACCTGAATAATGTTAGGCAAACCTGGGGCAGGAAAACATATTTTTGCATCTAGTTTAAAGCCCTAAGTAGCATACGGATCTAATTCTGGTTCTGAGTTCCCTGAAAGTAATAAACAGCCCAACATTTGCTCCTACCTTTAGAACAGAAGCAATGGCTTTTCTGATCTCGGTACAAGGAAAAGACAAGGACAACTTTGGACAATTTTATAGTCCACAGCTTGAAGATGTGTGTCCCCAGCAACATTTCCACAGTATGTTCCCTATTTAGGTGCACCAGCACCCCAGCAAACATTCTGAAGCATATCTACTCTGCAACGTCTCTCCTCAGAACTAACTCAGGCTGAAAACTGCTCTCCACATTCATGTGGGTGTAGCTGCTACAAGAGTTAAGTGGTTGAGGAACACACAGAAGCAGGGAGTGTAGTGTGCCCAGGGGCTTTAGCCTGGATTTAGCATTACTGAAACAATTCAACTCACTTTAATTGCATTAGAATTATCAACATCAATTTGAGCTAATGTTTTAGGTAATGAACTTGAGTATTTCCTTTCCTGAGCTTTTCAAGGCACCACACGGCTCTGCTCCTATCTTAGTTGCTAAACTCTTCAAGGTCATGGATTAACTATGTAGTGGTTTCTCCAAAATTTTTACAGTGCCTTTAATATTTTTGTACACTTTCAGTGATTAACAAGACTTATCATACAAGTCTTGATCCAGAAAAGCACTTAAGCACATGCATAACTTCAGTTTCTTCAGCTGACCAATTAATCTGACAAGGCACATGCTTGAAGCTAAAGACATGTTCCAGTGTTTTGCTATTTACAAGTGAGAATGTTTACCAGTATGCAAGGAGAAACACAACCCAGTAAAACGTATCCCTGCTTTGGGTAAAAAAATAATGTTCTCAGGTTTAATCCTTGGAGTATGCATGAATTTACTTACAAATTCAACATTTCCCCCGAAGATGTTCTTCAGGACAGGTTTTATTCTCAACTGCACTGGGAAAAATCAAGTCACAGATTTCTTCAGGCAGCTCCTCATAGTTATTTCTTTATATTTGAGTATACAGGACCCAGTAGATTCACTTAAATCAAATGTCTCTATTATCCTAAAATCCACAAACCTCATTCTTCTGCCTCTGAATGTCAGTAGCAGTTTCTTTCCACATCTCATTATGCTAATAAAGGAAAAAAACTTGATTAACCAGAAGGCTTTAAAAGAATTTAGACTTATTAATCACTTTAGCTCAAAGTAAATTGGTATTACAATGAAAATGTAATTGTAATTGAAAAGCTACCATATCAGAGGCTTACCAAAAGCAACACCGAGACAGAAAACTATATTTTGGTGACAGAACTAAAATGCAGGTAGTTTACTAAGCATCTAACCTTTAAACTGCATCTTTTTGTTTGTTACACTACTAAACCCAAACTCTTGTTGTGAAAAAGCTACTCAGAGGGATTTTATGCAAGGGACGTTAGGTAAACAGAAAACCAATTCTTTTCAGTAAAGACTGGTGTTTATTAGTAGGGCCTATTTATGACATTCTAGAGACCAGACAGATACCCTACGCCTGCATATTAAAGACTAGAACATAGCATTGGAAAATGCCATAAAGATACAGGAAAATGATAATAAATTCCCAATTAAATGCTTGACAGCCTGTCAATGTATGGCAAGCATCAGATACCACATAATTTCACAGGTCACTAGTAACCAGTTTGGTAACTTGAATCTCACCTAAAAAGATATTTTTGAAATATCTGCAAACAGCTCAACGTATCTGGGAAAGTTTTTTTTTCCATCTCTCAGTTTTTTCATCCAATCATGCATTACAGATCCTGGCTAATAAAGGAAATACTATTTGGATGATCTTATTACAGTGAAAAACATTGCAGTTCTAAACTGGACAGTGTCAGCTCAACAAAACAAAAAGCATCTCTTACATTTGTGTGCTTTCTAGGAATAGCCAGCTAAGATCTCAAGCTATCATCTCAACAGAGCAATAAATATCATCAATAAGTAGTGGTGAAAGCTGCATTCTGGATAACTTTACCAGTGTCATAGCCCCATCCTATAAATATTCACCTCTTGTGATGAACAGATCACTCTGTACTCTGCACTGTTCCTTCTGTGGCCACTGTACTCACCATGACAACAGAAACAGAAATGTTCTGAATGAGACCAACAGGTGATTTCACATAGGTCACTGTACACTTTGACTGAAGAATGTTCTGTCCAATATATTCATATTTCCTTCCTTACCCCACTAATAAGATACTTTCATTGAAGATATCTGTCAATATTTTGTGCAGTAAGCTGGTGCAAATAGATTCAAATGGAGAGGAACTTGTCATGGTGTAAAGCCAGAAGAAACTGGTATCATTTGAAATGTGAAGCTGTTTACCCTTTTTAAGATATCTTCACCCTTACCAGCTTCAAAGAAAAAGTGTAAAGGCAGAAAATAGAGCAGGGGTTATATACAGAGCTCCATGAGTTTCATCCAGTCACTACTGGCTCCGGGAAGAAACGCCAACGCTAGCCAGCACCAGTCTCTGCATGTGCCCCACTCCATTGCACTCCCCACAAACTCAGAACAGAGAACTAATGGACAAGGAGGGACACCAGGTGCGGTAGCCAAGCTTGCACAGAAATAAAATATATCCAGTTTATCTCTTCACACCTTTCACACAGAATGGTGTGGGTTGGAAAGGACCTTTAAAGGTCACCTAGTCCAACCCACTTCTATATGCACACTTTAGAAAATTCACCAGACTGTAAGGGTTGCCAGCTGACAGTCATGGCTTTTATTAAAAAAAAAATTTAAAAAAAAAAAAAACACCAAAGTTGTTCATAGTATTTTAAGATTATTATTGCTGTTTTTTCCATTCCCCTGCCTACCAAACTACACCATTTTGTGAGACTGTGCTCTCAGAGAAATTGCAAGGAATCTGTTTTGTCTGCTTTGGGAGTTTCTGTCTAAAGCATACAAAACCCCATGAAAAATGTTATCACTTTGTCTCTCTAACATAAGCTTTTAAAGTGATTACAGAGACATATCTATGGAAAAAAAATGTAGAAAATTGTATACCTTGAAGTAAAAATAGAAAATACTCAGCTGTATACTTTTAAGTCATTGTACTTAAAAAGCACTATTCTAATTACCTGCTTTCTGGGGAATTGTGCCAGTGCTATCTGGGAAAAGCATTATCTAGCTATCAGCTACAAGATAGAAACAAAAATTGCAAGAATTACTGAGCTTTTGGAGTTTGGAATGATCGAGACCTAGTTAAAGAAACATGTGCTACTTTGATTACATAGCAGCCTCTACTCTATGTACTCAAAAAAGAACATGCTATAATACAAGACATCAGACAACATACTGAAAAATTAAATACAGTGTCTCCATATCCTGGTCTGTTTTGGGGTGTGTGTTGTCATAATACAACATTTTGTGCTTTCTAGAATTATGTTGATTGATCTCAGTTTTCAGTCCAAAGTTCCACAACAGCTAAGAAGGAAAGGACATTATTAAAAAAGACACAAACCAGCAAGAAGGATGTACAGCAAATTACAGAAAATTTTAAGTAAATGGTTTTAGTCAAAAGTTATTAGTGTTAATGTGCAAGAGTGTAAATCCAAGTCAATAATCTACAAAATTTTGCCTAATTTCTTAGCCACCTCAGGCCAAGGGTGGTTGTGATCACATTTGCCCCCTTCAGAGAGCATTCACAAACCCAGAAGAGCACTGCACAAGCTGGTACATTACAGTGCCAGAGTATCCCAACACTGGCTTACATTCTGAAAGCAGCTTAGCCTCAGCAGTGGCAGTTCTTGTAGGGAGGATACCTTCAGCAGGGATATGAAACTTCACACAAGTGCTACTACACCAGTATGGATACAAGGCAGCCCAAATGAGCCTGGGTATCACAGTCCCCAGGCTCCACAGCCTGGATCAGTCAGAAAGGTCACTTTGAAATCCTGAGTACTGCTACCAAATTGCCATCACACCAATGGCACTATGGAGTTCACAAAGTATATTAAGTTGCTTTATCAATTTCCATATATTACCATCAGCCTTTTAAATACCCAGCATGTTAGAGTTCAAAAAATTATTTTCCTTTATTATACATGCCCTAGCCAGTAAGCACTACAGTGCTATCAGAACCTCTCCAACTTCATTTTTTCTGTGTCTTTACAGTTAACTCAAAATTATGTTGCAGTAAGAAAGAACAAGCTAAAAGGAACGTGACACCGACGCCTGGTGTGGAGTTTGCTGCCTTATGAGAGTGTCTTGTCTCTCATCTCTGCTTGCATCAGCTGAAGAAGCCTTGCTCCTCTTTGGCTGCCTTAAGCATTCCGCCATACAATGGACAGGGCTTTTTATAAATCAAGCTTCTGCATCCATTTTGCATAAGTCAACTGACTGAAGCTATATCCTAGAAATTCTGTACCCTCCTAAGCAAGAAGATGCATTAGAGACAAACCCCTAATATTACTTGCTATCCCTTCCTGCATGTGATGTGCAAGTCAGGTATGGTGACACACGGATGGACACACACACCACACACATCACCAACACCAGACCAGCTAAAAGTATCGATCCCATCTGGGTTTGACACAGGCATGAAACTGCCTGTCTGATACGACTGCTATAGTCCATCTTATGAATCACAGAAGTTTCGTGTTTTCTTGCACCATCTGCAGAAAAAATTGTGATCCATCATAAAGACAGAGCAGCATGGAAAAATGATAGCAGACCCACTATAAAGCCTTCAGTGCATAGTTAGTTTGTCTAAGTATTTTTAACAAGTGTGAACCATCACAGTAAGCTTATCAGTTTTTCAGCACTTCATATCATACAGTCATGGGGGCTTTTGATCTGATCAGAAGAGTCGTAAAGCCCAGTTAATGTACTTTATGGTCAAATCAGAGCCTTACCAGCACCACTGTAACTCTTTGGATTCAGGCCAGCCTGCTTGGCTGGAAGGAGCATTAATCAAAAGTCTTAAAATTCCAATGGGTATAAGGCTTTACTATGCCTAACTTAGAAAAACTGCTCTCCTAGCAGGTCCACAAAACTCCTTTTAGTATCATTACATGAATATAGAGTAATTATGTTAATTCTGCTAATTAGTCAGTATGGGTAAAACTGTGGCCAAGCTCCAGTTTCCAAGCCTTTTCTCCATTAGAAGCTGTTAGAAAGTCCAGGAAAAGATTCAACAGCTCTTGGTAAAATTTGTTCCTATTTGGATTTGATCCAAGCCATTCTACACAATTCCATTAAAGCACGGCAAACAAGGCTAGGCATTAATGCATAACTGAAGTAGGCTTTATGCTGTCGACATGGATCAGATTCAGACTGGCCTCATTCCAGAATTATGCTTTTAAAAGCTTATTTAGTAACAAATTACATAGAAGATAAACAAGCAATTAACCAATCTCCCAAGAAGCTAACAATCAAAATGCTCTCTACTGAAGTTTTAAACAAGGCTACAACAAAGGTTGCAGCCTTCATCTATCACTTGGTTCTGCAGTACCTATGCTATGTGACTTTCAGCCAGAGCAAGGTCATAGTTAATTGACGTAAGTGCCTGCCACCATTTCTTAATTTTAAATTCCATGTTTTAAGTAGACATGCTGAAAGTAAGATGGAATACAGATCAAGAAATGAAAACTTACCAATTCCACATTATGGTTTTCAGAGTACTCAGAAGGTAGGTCCACCAAAGTGATGTTCACAGGTCTGAATGCATATCCGAACTCTGGATTTACAGCTGTCTCATAGGAGGAACTTCCAGTGTTACTACCTATTTCTGTCACCTTCACGCTGATACTAGCTTTCATTGCTTCAAAATGAATGGGCCAAGCCCCAACCACTTTATTCACATTTTATATTAAAATGAAGTAAGAGATGAAGCAACTCTGACTTCAGTTTCAGTCACTCTCTCCACACTGTAAATTTTCATTAGATCAGATAGATATGTTGGAGCCCAGCTTCTTGTTTCTGCTGAAGTTTAGAAGTAAAATAGGTAGATCTTAAGACAGTCACTTAGTAAGCTCAGGAATGGGGCTTTATGAAACCACAGTCACTGGGAAAGCTGAAGCAATTGTGCAAAGCCCTTTGCATGCTTTTGAGGTTAGCAAGACTAACTAGAAAAGAGTCAGCGACATAATTCAGTCTGCAAGACCACCTAAGAAAGATTTCACAACTTTGGGCTCAGCTGTTTCAGGCTTAAGATTACCAGGTAACTGCCCTAGTTAGAAAATACATTTATCACATAGCACCTGGCCAGTGATGCATTATACACCTCTGACTTTTCCTTACAAAGGATCAACTAACTTTGCCCACATATCCCTTCAATGAATTTTTGTACATCTGTCTCTTCCTACTGGTCATCTCACTTCCTTTTGTCCACAGCTGTGCTATCACTGAACAAAATCTCTTTCAAAAATCCCTCATGTATCACTTCCAGATGTAAACTTGTCTTCTCCTCCTGTTTCAAAGTCATATGGCATTGAGCTATCTGAATTATTCTGATACATCTTTACTTGCCTCTTTGATCAAGATGTTGTTCACAGGTGCATGTTATTACAGCTCTTGATTGGCAATTTATCATCCAATTTCTACACCTCTACTTATTTAAAAACAAACAAACAGAAGACTGGTTACCCACATCCATTGTAACATTAATGTGACATTGTTTCTATCCCTCCTATACAATGTATGTGCATAACTATTAGTCAAAGTTATTGAGGGTGCAGTTACCAAACTACAGCCATAGGTATCAGCATGAAAGGGACACTGTTTATGGGTAGAACCCTATTCAAGGCAGGGTCCAACTAGCGAAGTGAGCCACTGTCAGAGGATAACTAAGATTTACATTCACCTGTAGCAGTTTCTCTCCTTCTGCCCTGACAAGGAACACCCCTCTAAGCATATTTTCTTCCCACTTGACTTTCCATGCTATTCCAATTTCTGAAAAAACACCAAAGGAGAACAACAGGGAAACCAAGGAAATTAATTTAACTTTGTTTCAATTTAATGTTGCATATACTTAATTTGGGAGGGGAAGAGCTTACTACAGGGATAGGATAATAAAAATCCACTACTGACATGCTACTCATGCAGTGTCTGGTCTTTAGAGGCTCTCTGATGTACCTTGACAGAAGTACCTGTCTGGAATACCTGGAGAAAACATCACCTCATATCAACCAAACAAAACAGAATTCAGAATGAACAAGTGCAGTCTCTTCTTGCACCAACGCATCGTCTGGTTTTCACACAAAAATATGTCCTTTCAACTCTCGTCTCACATTGAATATGATAGAGACCAGTGTTACCAGTGGACCCAAATCTGCTTGCGATGTTCCTCTCATCCAAAGACAGCACCAACTGCCACACTGAATAGAAACAGCTGTCATCCTATCAGTGTCTCCCATATTGTCACTCTGTAGCTAAATTTGATACCAGACAAAATTTGCTGGAAGACAATTAAATTCAGCACATTTGGAGATGACCAAAGTGATTTTTTTATTGTACTCAGCACAGACATACATCAGGGACAATGTATACACACACCTGCCTGGGACCACCTTCAAAAACAGCTTCCTCCACAGAGATGGTCTAAGATCATGGTCCTGAAAATTATCATCAGACAGGTGAAGCCAGAAGGAGAGTCTGGATACAGTGCTGTTTCTCTGTGGCTTCACTTTTGGTGCTCCATGTAATTTCCTTCAAGTCAGCTGTTGGAGCTCTCTCCTTATCTAATAGCCACTCTAGATAGAGAGATTTGCCTGTCTTCTTTGTCCAGGCTCTGAACCAAGGTGAACTCATCCTCCTGCCTAACTCTTTTAGTTCAGACAGAGGCAATCTGTTGTGGGGACAAGTAAATGACACACTGTACCTTCTGACCCACACACCTTGTGTCCTTAGGAAGAACCTAACCCCACACGCTTTCAAAAATACACACAAACTCCAAGATGTAAGTAGAAACCAGTGATCTTTGTCAAGTAGTCTCAAAGTTCTCTTCATAAAGCAGGAATGCAGGCTCTTAAAGTGCTGGGATGGGGGTGACTAGGCAGGGATAACAGTATGCCTTAAACCTAAGTGTTGGAAACAGGCAACCTGCTCTATGCAAGCACTCAGCTGAACCAAGGAGCTAGGAACAAGTGCTGACCAGCGTGATCTATTTGAGTTGTCAAGTCTGACAGCAAATAAAAGCTCTTGGGAAGTATGCTGAAGGCTGCCAGCTGACACCTTTGGGCTGCCTCAGGGACAGCTTTCTGATAAACGATGCTGGTACAAAATAATAGAAATCCTGTAGCACAATAAACAGCTGCAGGTAGGTCACAACGTGCCCATGATACAAAACTCAGGAGCAGGACAAGTGCTGAAGGGCCTTGTAAGACTGTTGTGAAAAGCTGTGATATAGGTGTTGGGTCTGACCACATCTGAGGCAGAGTGAGTCATGCACACATTATCCATTTCTGTTACTATTTTTTACATTGGCCTATTCTATCTTGTCTGCAAAATCCTTAGAAAGCAAACTGTAGCACCATGAATATACTATAGTATTCCAGCTATTCTGTTTATATACTGGAATGGCTGTGGTACAAAAAGTGCGTCAATCACGTAGGGTGAGGACAGCTATATTTTCATCTCCTTGTTCAGCCACAGACCTTATACATGCCTTACACTGACACAATCATTCTGGGAAACAGGACTACATCCATCTGCAAAGTCAGAATAGTATTACTTCTGCAGGGGCACTACAACCATAACGGTCTGATGAGTATGCAGAACAACTTCAGCTTTGCGATAAGGGCATCGTACCTTAAAGCAAATGGGAAGGCAGTACATTTCTGTGTTCACACACATCCAAGTGAATGACAGTACAATTCGTTCAGCAGCTCTACAGCAGTGTCATTTGCCTGCGTTTTCCTCACATATATCTTTGCCCTATATTATACTCTGACAAGCATGCAGCTGAAGAAACAGCCTTGGTGCAGAAAAGACAAGAGAACGTATCTGAGAAGCTGAAGGGCTACAACACAGAAACACTATGGCAGCCATTCAAAGAGCTGTTACACTCACTCTTCTTCATTTCTTCTGCCAAATAGTAATAGGAGCACAATTAAGTAAGTCTTTGGATGTGTCCTTGTCAGAACCACTTGGAGCCAACACACACAAAGTGTTCTTGTTCTCTCCCTACAAAACATACTGAGCTTTCTACAAAAACAATGCACCATGTCTGCGTGTCAGAATTCAATGGGATAACAGACAAGTACAAACAATGAAAACTTCAAAACTTTACAACTCTGTGAAGGTTTTCCACATGCTAATTTTGGCCTCAGCAGCAGTAAGGGAGCAATTTTTACATGATAATGAGCTGTTCTGATACGAAGCACACTCCTTCAAAATCAAGCATGCAATTCCTGGTTTTGCCTCACTAAGTTTTCCTCAGGAAAATGCTCACAGTTGTCTAGAACTGAATAACTAAAAATTTCTGAATTTAGGACAAAATTACCTTTTATCATTTACTCCATAACCCAGCACAGCAACACAGTGCCTTATGCAAATCTGTTCCTCTCCTCTTACTAAGTACCCCAGAACACTTGGCCAAGTTGTTGTGCATGAAAGCGAGACCTGCTGAACATACTCACGAGAATTAGTGGCACATCAGCTTCCCATCTTCAGGCAAGATGACAGATAAGGGCATGCAGGATGCAGGAAAGCACAGTTCACCAGAATCATCAGCAAATCCTTGACTACACATAGGGTTTGAATTTCCACATTGCAGAGGAACTGTTTCTGTAAACAGGTGTTCTGACATTAGTCTAACTTACTAACAGGGGGTTATTCTTGTCATTACCAAGTACACAACAGAATAATGCAATTTATTTTTGCAGAACAGTTACAAAGATGAAAAGCCTGCCCTTGTATACTTGCAGTTGTATATCATTAGATTCTGCAATACAGTGGTCATATTTCTACAGCTCCTAAATTAGTGATAGACATTTTTCAAAAACATGTCAAAATATTTTTTCTTAATGTTTTTTTTGTGCATCTTTTTGGCCATCTTTCAAACAGCTCTACCACATTCCACTGTACAAACAGAACTAAGATAAGGACACAGTCCTGCAACCTGTACTGGCTTGGATAATTCCTCACATTACTCCACTATAGAAACTGAATCTCTCCTGCCCCCAACTGCATCTGCTCTCCTAGATTTCCCATGCTGTTCATGTCCCCATATATTGCCCCAGTTACTACTCACTTCTGTTGTTCCTTAGGTGTCCTTCTAATAGGAAAAAATGCATTTTCAAGTAATAAACACATGTAAATGAGCAAGTATACATATGTCAATATTTGTACCAAATTCTGTGTACATTCTCACCAATAACAAGAACTGCATTCTTGCAGTTGACTGCATTTCACCTTAAATATCTTCAGTATGTTACCCGTTAATTATCCTGATACTTAATCTCTCTAAAGACAAAAGAACGCATTTTGTTTCTGGGTTTAGGTTCACAGGAGCAAAATAATCAGTTAAACCCTCTTTCCATTAGAGGTAATCACCACTCTTTATTGTGAGCATAGCTAGCTTTAAATCTGCCTGAAACTGCCTTTTGCTGATGAAGGAAGGGACTGAGTACATTGCACAGAGTTAATTCTTGCACACAATTTCTCCTACATAATTAATACCTACTTAATTTGGACTTTACTTTTTCATAAAATTACAAAAAATATTATCAAAGTTTTAGATACTACTTTCTGCAAAACAGGAATCCTACTAAAAGAAGTTTATATGGAGATGTCTTAAACAAACAAGCCTGTATAAACCAGGAGAAGAAAAGCATTTTGTGGGAGAGAAATATCAGTAGATCACAGGACATGTGACTAGAGATGTATATTCACATGGTTTTTTGCCAACTGCATACAGAATTTTCTATAAATCTGTTGTGTCTTTGCACACAAATGAGCATGGCTATGAAAGTGATACTGGTTTTTATACACTTAAATTTTACATTCAGATACCCATTTGCATAGTTAAAGATCACACCAATAAGTCTGGCCAAACAACAATATTGCTCCAGCTTCACGTTTACTACCCTTGAACTGGCAAACAGATAAGCAGAGTTTTTCACCTTCTATTAATTTACTGTAGCAAGTACTCCTGCTCTGAAGTTGCTCTCAGTTGCTAACATCTCCTTAAAAAAAAAAAAGGCAGCAATAAAATAAGGTTTTTATATTTGCAAATCCTCTGTATTTCCAAACAACATATTTATAAAATGTATGGTGTACACACAGTAAAAAGAAACAAATAATGCTGACAAACACTTCTTAAATTCCAGAACATTAAAATAAGATTTAATGCAGTGTCACTCCACTGCAAGAGAATGTAGAAGAAAATAAATCATGACAGTCTTTTAAAATATTTTAAAATTATGGTTTATATCGCATGTTCAAACCTTACCAGTTTTCATAATCTATGGATTTTCAGAATTGCTCGCAAACCACAGAGAAAATGCTCTAGTGGCTGGCCAGGTTCTTTAGAAAGGCTCTTTCATCACTACACAAGTCAAAAAGCTGCTATTGTTGATAAGAGGTAGCCTGATCTATCAAACCTCCACCAAGCAAAGCCAGTCCTTTTCCTTCCTCCTCTCATCCAGAAGTTTAAAATCCTTTGATCTCAAAGCTAGGGAAGATGTTTACTACTTTTCTCAGGCAGTCCATTGCTCCCCCCTCTCTTTCCAAGGCCATAAGTGACTTGTTTCCTATGGCCAACCACTGCCCCAGAGGTTGGCCAGATAAGCTGAGATCAGGGATTTCAGCCACCTTCTGAAGCTCTGCTGCTCCCAACTGCATCTGCTTTCGTGGTGTCCCCATGATGCTCATGTCCACAGCACTACCCGTTCTTACTTGCTCCTGTTGCTTCTTAGATGTCACTACCTCCTTTCCCCTTCTTTATCAGAACTCCCATGTTCTGAGACCTCAATTTTAAAGGTGACTTCTGAGGATGTGAGGAGGTGATCATGGGATATTCTTATCTCCATTCCCTCTATCACACTCCCTCCCTTATCTCATGCCTGGCTGATGGGAACGTTCCTCTGCAGATTCTGATGCACTAGTACTTCACCTCCTGATAAGAAAAAATGAGTTGGAGTACAAGTTTCAGTATGAGTAAGGCCAGTGTTTAATAGGGATATTTTTCCTTGTTTTAGTGACACTGCCAATGTCAAAGCTTGAAATTTAAGGAGTGACAAACATCTACGGATTTTGAAAGAAGTGGTTTTTTTCCTTTCATACACACACAAATTTTTGCAATTTTTCACAGCCTGAAACAATCCTGATTTGAAACAGGTTTTTCTGCGTGATGGGAGAAAGTATCTATTGTCTCCACTGAGACTATAACAAAACTTATATATACATGGACTGATAAAGATCAACACCACTGCAAGTAGCAAAAGAAGTGTAGATACATGGCAATAAAATAGCTATTCATGTATCATTAGAATTAACGTCAAGTGAAACCACCCTGCTGGGACTATGGCTAAAGAAATACTACCTACATCCTGAGAAATGTCAGCTCTATTACTATCAAAAGAAACTAAAATATAATGCAAAGTCTGTAACACCACTGTTCGATGGTGCTCTACAGAAAGAAAGAGGATCAGCATTTAACATTACATGGAACTTAATTGCTATGCTTCAGGTAAAGAATAATTCAGTAAAGAATAACCTAGCAAAACAGCAACATAACTCCTCACATTGGAAATGAAGATACAAGGACAAGCATCTTATTTTCAGCAGGTTTGCGATAGACTGAAATCCTTTGAAGTATTACACATGCAGTTTTCTTGACTGAAAATTAAGCCTTCTGAACTTCTAACCATCTCATCCCTTATCACTACGAAAAGGAACCCGGTGTTTCAGATGCGATTGCTCAAAGATCAGAGGAAGTTGCCTGTGTCTGTATTTAGAACTGTGAAAATCAAATGGTCTTAATCCCATGAAAAGTGGTTGGTTTGGTTTTTAATCTATTAATCAGAACAAAAGTGTCTTTCAATTTAGAACTCTAAATTTGAAGACATGGTTCTCATACTTATTGAAGTATACAACTATGACCAGTAAAAGACACGTTTACAGGGCTGGGGGGAGGGATGTTGGTGTCTCATTATAGCAAGTTTTTAAACTTGGCTTCCTCTCACTTCAGAGTGAACTAAACACATCATTCATCTTTAAAGCAAAGTAAATTTAGAAAACCAGGGGAAAAAAAATGCAAGCTCCATGGTTCTTTTCTCATGACATGTCATGAAAGAGTGTTTTTATTTCAGGGAAGATGGTTTTATTCTCTGAAAATATGACTTCCAACTGCTGTGTTACCAATACCATCAATACACAGTACTCATTGGGTGACATCATTTCAAGAAGAAATCATGTTTCAGTTTATCATTCACTCTGTTCTTGAGGATTTGTCACAAGTTCATATCTCTTCTATGCAAATTTGCATTACATATAAATAACATGATACTTAAATGAAAATTTAATACAGGAAAAAAAATCTGACTGCTACCCTCCAAAACACCTTTGTGATCTCTCTCAAACAACGGTAGAGCTTTAAGGGCTCATTTCATTTCATGTCATCCGTTTTATGTGGTTCTGCTCTGTTCTATTACAGTCTTAACACTTTCCATGGGAGCAGCCAGAGGATAGAATTGCTTTGGGCATATCAAGACATGTATCTCCATCAGTGCTGCAGAGGACAGTCACTTGCTACTGCTATTACATGCTTCTTTGCTAAGTTATAACAGAATAATCGCTACAGAATTGCTGAGATAAAGACAAGAGAGTTATAAAGGACTTGAATTTCCTCAAAAGTTGTGCAGAAGTGTTGTGCTGGTTCAGCTGAAGTATTACTGATTTTTAGAAGTGCATTAATTCAGAAAAACAACTATCCAGAACAGCCCAGTAATTTAACTCGAAGCCACAAATAAAACTGCTTAAAAGTAAAGGACTATATTTCACTGACTAAACAACATTTACCTGATAGTATATTCACACAGTGATTGTGCAACTCATGTACTTGACTCCCAGCAACTATCACAATAATTATTACAACAGAAAGCCTTATTGGTAGATATCAATAAATCAAAGCATGCAAAAAATATGTGTGCAGGATTAAAGCCTACATCCTCGTAGTTATGAGGTTTGTGGTTTATTTCAAGCAATGGTGTAATAGCTCTGTTCCAATACCTTTTCTATCTACAAAAGTCTAAGTTATTTGATTCAGATTTTACCAGTAAAATACAAACTGCACAACAGACTGTCCAAAAACTTAATATGCAAGACTGAGTTTGATTCATATGTTCTTTTTGAAAGAATAAGAGAATAACACATGAACATATGCCAATGAGATTCTTACCAAGAAGCTAGTGTAAAAAGTTTTATTCAAAGCTTTACCTACAAAGTACAGTATAGATCAGCTTTTCTCAAGCTGGAGCTCAAACTAGGCTGCAGTCTCACAATCACTCTCTGGTTCATTACTTCTGGTATCACATAATTTGATTCATTGGAGATCCCACTGCAGAAACAGAATCACACATACAACTGAAACTTTACAAAGAGTTTTGTTGCTCAGTTAAAAAAATTAAAAATCTAAAAGTTAGAGCTAACAATGCACGTTTTTCTATAAAAGTATTAAACAACTCAGATAAGATTATGATATGAACAGTGGCCACATCAATGCTATTCTTTCAGACCTACTTGGGACTAGGCTATTTATAGCATTCAGAACTAGTTCTTCTACCTAAGCTCCATGCAAACACATCCATCTGAAAATGTACCATTGAAAGCATGGAAGAAATTGATAGCACTAAAGGGATAAGCAGAATTAAAATACCTAATAAAAAGCCAATGAGGTAGGAAGATTTTAACATGCTCCATTTGTTAGATGCTAGTTCAGTATTTGCAGCAGAACAATCTTTACTTCCAAGTTGAAGCAAATTACAGAGGAGATGAGGTATAGTCTTAGACTTTACTGATTAGTTATTTCAGATTTGAAGGCAATGCTGTGTGTCGGCTTGGCTCTGCATATTTTGTTAATGGCATTGACAAGGAAAACTGTTCCATAAGCTGGGCAACTCCAGAGGCTGTTTTCTGAACTTTCATTTTAGTGATGGTTTATGACCTTGGCCAGTTCAAAAGATGCAGTCTATGGGAGAAGTCAGCCACCTCTAAAAATGGTACCAGCTCACATCTCAGTGCAAATACTAAGTTAAAATGAACAAACTTGTTGAAGAGCTTTGTAGACTGAGCCCAAACTTTGATTTACACTGTCCATCTCACTGGTTTTAGTCTTATCAGAACTCTTTTTGTAGGTTTTGGCACATATGCATTATTGTATACTGCCACTAGAGGTGGTTTTTGATAGAGATGGAGATACATGTGGGCATGGGAAAAAGGATTAATGACAGCAAAGAATAAAGAGTCTTAAAGAATCAGATAAGGAAATTTTTTATAGAATCAGCTTTGGCTATTTTTATAAAATCCACTTCAACCCAAGTCTAATTTAAAAGCAAAAAGTAGAGTTCAAAGTAACAAAGCTTTTAAAACCTGAATATTGTCTTAGTGGTGCTACATTACATTTTTGCATGCAATTTATTAAGTGTTTAAATAAAAAAAAAGATGTAAACCAAGATTTTTACTTTACCAATTAATTCCAAGAAGATTTTAAGAGTCATATAGAGATAATCGTGTAAGACACCAGAGTTGTTGCTACACTGCGAAATATAACAGGCCAACGACTCCTCTGGCCTTAGGAGCCAAGCCCAGTTTGTACCTACATGGCTGCACTGTCCTCCGCTCAAATACCCTCTGACAGCCACAGCCCAGCATCCTGCTGGAAATAACCCTCACAAGAACCGTGCCCAGGCAGCAGCTGGAAGAGAGCTAGCTGGCAGGAAACAAATGACATGCTGATGAGCAGTATAAATGCTGGTCCTCAAAGGCCATTCTTTTCCCTACCAGCAAAGGCATAATTAAGACTCTTTGCACCATACATATTAATGCAAGACTCCAAATAACACTAATACAATGCAATGAATCGAGAATAATGTCCATTATCAGCTTATTCATCTACTTGTTTTCTTGAAGTTACTTGATATTTTTTAAAATGTACCAAATTACATTTTACTAGTGTTATTAGATAGTCTTTTGGCACAGTAAAAATCCAGATGATGATATATTTTAATTTTTAAATGTACTTAGTTGACAGAGAGTCTTTTAATCTTTTTCACTTTTAATCAGTGATTCCATATTAGAGTTTCCAGCTTGATTTTTTTTTTTTTAATTCATAATTAGCATGGAATAAGTTCTCCATTAGTTAATAGAATTTCAATGAAAATTAATATTTCCTTCAGTGGGAGAGATTTTAAGAGTGAGCAGTGAATTCAGATGATCAGCATTGCATTATTTCTGACATTCTCCTACACTAAGCCTAAAACACTGCTATAGGTGAAGAGTTCACCCAATACTGGAATTATGTGGAAGGGAGAAAAGGGGCAAGAGGAAAGGTTGAAAACCAAAGTTATCAAATGCTTAATAATACCAAAATGTTGGCCAACAACATGCTTTTGCCACCCTCTGTTAAGATGATTTTGATGCCTTATTGCTGGGTATCCACATTTAAATCAGCAGGGGTAGGAAATCGAAAAGTAAACCAGTGGTGGTCAAGATAATTTTCTTTTTTCTTTCTCCCATGAAGAACATCTATTTGAAAATACTAAGCAGCACCAGTGGCAGTAATTTTTAGCATGTCACAACAAGGTCAATATATTACTAACTTTACAATTTTGGGGTGTAATAGAAGAGATGTGTTGAAGCAGCTCTTGGTTCATTTGGTATTATCTTCATTGTAGCTTTAGCTGGCACAGGGGATCAATATTTCTAAACATTACACTACTCCTGAACAGACAGAAGGACATATTGTTTATTTGGCTGCCTAGTGATTCCTGACACAGGAGCCTATCAATTATATTATGGTATCAATTACAATGCCAACTGAAAGAACTCCGAACAGAACACCACGATATGGTTACTCAAGAGCTGATTATTCAAAAGCAATCAAAATACTAAACCTAGCAGCTAATATTTAATCTGAGGTTGGCTCTATAGCAATCTCTGCTTTTTTTAAGCCTTGCAAGACTACTTGTCACTGACTTTAAATAATCAGTTTGAGGTGGTGCAGGATTCCCCAGAATCTACTTGGTTTCAGTTGCCAACAGTTAAAGCCTTTGGCAAAAATTACCCATTTAAGCAAATGCAGCTAACTGCTAGGCAGGAGATGGAATTACATTACTTTCCTACAGCTAGTTATATTCTTGCCCAGTGTGTCCATTATTGTCCAGAAGCTCTTACAAGCACCATTACCCTAGACCCTTTAAAAACTGTCTGTAATGCAAGGTTAAATCTCTCAGCTGCATTAAATCTCAGTTCAAACAATCTCATTGTTATTACACATGCATCACTATTACAGACACTTGTTTGTGCATCTATAGTTAAAACTAAGTTGTGGTTTTATAGCACATAATAAGAGGTGCAGAAATTTGGTCAAAAAATGTCTAGTGGGATCATCTGGATTCCTCTGCCAGTGAGGAACAGCCACAACAATTTATTAAAATGAAAGGACTTTTTGCAAAGATATGCTTTTCCCTACTGCCCCAACCCTTGTAATCAAAACCATGTTCATCCTCCAGCTGAGATGGGGAGAATATACTTGTCTCTTGAAAAAGAGACCTTAAGATGCTCATAAGGCAAAAGAGAAGAGAAAGGATGAAACAGCCTAATCCACCATATACTTCTAGGAGAGAGGCATCTGTATTGCAGTACTTCACTTAATACCAAGGCTTTCCTCTCCATCTCTTGTGACATTTGAAGATCTTTTATTACACTTATGATATATAATGAGCTGCAGCCTGTGCATTCTAACAAATGCTACCAAGCCCAATTAAAGCTTCCTACATATGGAAAGAGTGTAAAATTTAATTAAGACATCTGTCTTTAGAGTATAGAAACACCAGTGAAGAATCAATACAATGGACAGCATCTGTTTTTTTTCTCAGCTTGAAACTAATATCTGCTCAAGATGGGACTGATAGAATCACAGAGAATCCTCTGGAAGGAGAAGCAGATTATTCTGTTCTAGCGAGTTTGCTGAGGGATAAAAGCTTTTTAGATCTAGATGAGGAACAGAGAGATTGAGATGGGAAGAGGCAGCAAATGAGACTGAGGGTGGAAAAAGTATAGTAAAGAGACATTTTCTGAGAGGAACAGAAAAGCAACTTACAACCAGGTGTTGAGGGTTAGGGCTGGGCTGGCCACAAAACAGATGATAGTCTTTATTAACCCCTGTCTCTTCACAAAGTGGAACAGAAAGGGAATAAGGGAGAGAGACTTATGGATTAGAAAAGAAAGTTAAAACAGATTTAATGAAAATAATAGTGAAATGAAAAACATATGAATATATACAAAACCAATATCCAGCCCAACCACCCTGATGGCAATTACATCACTGGCTGTGGAGTGGGCACTGGGGAATTTCCAGACAACTAGCAGATGGGAACCAGATTCAGAAGCTGGATTATGGAACTGGATTCAGAAATACATGGATCAGGATAGAAGGCAGAATGGACGGAGTCCTCCTCAGATATGAGGCACTGAAGAAGAGGCTTGACCCTCACGATCCCTCAAGCTCTATACTGAACATGACGTATATGGGCTGGAATCCCTCGCTGGTCAGTTTGGGGTCACCTGTCCTGGCCACTCCTCCCTGCAGGTGCAGCCTCTAGCTTTGTGGCACCTCCAACGTGGTGCACAAGATTTAGCAGTGAACTTGGTATGCAGAGGAGCAAGTAGAAGCAGGAGCCTTCCTCTTCACACCCCAATCCTTGGTAGTAGTTCTAAACATGGAGCATTATCACTGCTAAAAACAGACACTTTCTGCAAAAGTACGCTGCTAAGTTCAGAAAGTGCAGTCAGTTAGAAGAGACTGAGCTGGAAAGTAAAATCATTTAACAGAATGGGTTCTGTTCTAGCTCAAAAGAGGACACTAGACCCTTCCTGGTGAACTAAACACAAGAGGAACACAAGGCTTTGCTGCAACACAAAAGGCATGAAAGCTCACAGGCGTGTCCAGACACAGGAGATATGACAGAAGGAAAGTTATTTATAAACCTTTTTGGTTTTCCTACCAAAAGTTAACTATTCATCCAACTATCAACTCCTAACAAAACCTTTTCTAAAAGTTATTTTTAGAATCATACAATTCACGTTGGAAGGGCTACATGCGTTTTTAAGAATCCTCAATGTATGGAAAAATATACCTACCTCAGATCAGAGGCTAAATGTGGATTCTCAGTTGGAAAAGAAACCCAAAACATTTTTTAAACAATATGGACATAAGTTTCAGATGGTCTACCTTGATGCTTGATTCAGATGCACTAACTTGAACTCTCTTAACTTTGTCTACTGGATAGTTTTAAGGAAACTAAAGAAATACCACAACAGTTAGGTCCTGGACTTACTGCAATGAAGTTCTGTGAAAGCTATAAATACAATTATTTAGGGTTATTTAAAGTTTCTTTATTATTGGAATGGGCTTATATTCCTCCTAATTGTACCATACCAGAAATTTTTTAGCATCAGTTATAAAATGTGTAAGTCACACACAGTTTAACTCAAGCCTTCCTGTTTCTGTCTGAGAACTTTGGCCATGATTCTTACCAAACTGACCAGAAGGGTGGGTAAGGATCCACTCTTGTTTCACTATAATTTTACAGTGTAGAAGCAGATGCATCAATACACTTTACAATTGTTTTCTTTTACAGAACCTTTTGTTGGACACATTTACAGCTTTGACTCCAAAATGTGCAATTTATTCTTTTAAAAATAAAAGCATGATTTGGGAAAGGTTAAAGGCAACTGGTCAAGGGGTTTTCAAATTAAAATCTTGGACTACAATGGTTTGCAAAATTATCCTTTTTACCTAAAAATCAAATAGTATAAAATTAAATCCTGATCAAATGTTTGAATGGACCTTCAAAGTAGACATCAAGAGATGCAGAAGTGTTTTAAAATAAAGGGCATTACTCCTTACTGTCAGCATTGCATGTTAGAAAAAGAGAAGAATCCTTCTAAGTTGTGGGGGACAAGTTTTCCACAGATGTCCTTCATGCTACAGTAACGTTCATAAATGTTCATCTACACTATTAAAAAATATTTATCAGGGCTCATTTGCTGTTAGTCAAGAGTAGAAAAAATAACCAGCAACAGAAATGCATAGGAGCAGCCTTCTTGCCCATTCCTTTGTCAACACAGTGACAGTGAACCAGGTGCAAAAACCTCCTTGAAAATTATTGTATCTGCATGTCATGGAATCCCAGCAGGCGTTTTTGTTAAGGTGATAGCCTTTCAAAGCAAACATTTCAGACAACTGGTCTGTCACATTGCTTACTTACGACAGGCAAGCAACAGAGCTGCCAAACAAGCTAGAATATGCAGCCCTTGGGGGACCAAGTGCAAGCTTTAGGGTTTGTTAGCTTCCAAATAAGGTTAACCCACTTTCAAGTTTCTCCACAATTGATTTTGGTTAGCATGGGAACCACCTGAAGTACTCAAAACTGCATCAAGAAAAAAGTTTTGGTCTTATTTTCTTGTGTAGTAATTCACTGAACAAATGCTCCTTGTCTCAATTACAATATTTATGGAGTAAGACAAAACACATGTTACGGGTGGCAAAACATGTTTCTTGGTGAACAAAAGAACAATCCAGTCTCCTAACTGCAGCAATACCTCGCTTGTTTCTGAAGATATTGGCCAGGTTTTACAGATTTGCTGTTTCCTTCACTGCTGAGGCCTTCACCTCTGGTTGCCTCAACCTTCTGTTTCTTTCCATTGACACGAAATTCAACCTGTGGATTGTTCCTTTTTATCCTGTCTCATATCTTAAGGACAGCAGAAACAGAGCAGCTGGCATATTACTGGAGTGCTACTAGAACAGTGGGAAGGTAAATGGAGCAGCAGACAGAAAATAACCAGAAGTTGAGGGAAAACACTGTGTGAATTACTTCTTTCCCTCCTTAGCACTGAACTACATAAAGGTAAACTGCAGAAGTACTTACTTGTTAAAACCCACATGACATCCTGGATGTAGGAGCTGAAGGAGAGCATGCTTGTTAGATTTGTTAAAAATGTATTGTCTAGACCAAGGGCATCAATAAATTCTAACTGTACTTTAAAATTTACTGCGGGATAGTCAGGAACTAGAGGGGGAAAAAAAAAAAATCACCCACATCCTTATTTTACAGTCTCTGTCCTGGTTTGACTGAGAACAGAACTAATTCTGTTCAGTGGTTTTACTTTTCAGCTCAGTTCCTCTAACTCACTGCACTGTCTGAAGCTAGCAATCTGTTTTCACAGGCAGTGTCTGCTCTTAGCAGTGAGACCACCCCACACTTAGAGTCAGTACCAAGGATTGATGTGTAGACCAAGTCACTGCTGGGTCTTGTGTATCACATTGAGGGGTGCAGAAAAGTGAAAAGCCGCCCCTGCAGGGAGGAGCGGACAGGGCAGGTGACCCCCAACTGACCAATGAGGGATTCCATTCCATATATGTAATATTTGGTATAAAGCTGAGGGATCTGGAGGGTCTGGGGCTCTAATTCCCTCTTGGACAGCTTTGCCAGCTTTGCCTGGCTTGGTTCAGGTCCTCTTTTGGTTCCTTCCTTGGAGCATCTGAGGAGGGCTCTGTCTGTTCTGCCTTCAATCCCAATCTGTGTGTTCCTGAATCCAGTACCAGAATCCAGCTCCTGAACACAGCTCCCATCTGCTGCAGGGCCCAGTCTGGGACTTTCCTGGTTCCTGCTCCACAGCATCAGTGGTGACAGTGATGTAATTACCATCAGGGGGTTTGGGTTAGATACTGGTTTTGTATATATTTGTATATTTCAAGGGACAAAAACCTCACTGAACAGTAGAGCCAAATAAATAACTTGCAACAAATAATATATCCAATTCTCTTACCAGGAAGGCTTCATTACGTACATGTTTGAAATAATTTTTAACAGAAACAACAGCAGCATCAAAAT
This sequence comes from Ceryle rudis, assembly GCA_033439905.1. Taxonomy (NCBI): domain Eukaryota; kingdom Metazoa; phylum Chordata; class Aves; order Coraciiformes; family Cerylidae; genus Ceryle; species Ceryle rudis. The sequence continues at coordinate 125,447 of JAAGNO010012630.1, read as the reverse complement.
GAAATAGGTGTAGGTGGGTGTTTTCTCTCATTTAGCTGTAACAATAGATTCTGACTTTTTAATACTGTCAGAATTTTTGAAATTGATAGATAGGTTTGGTATATTTTTATAGTTACCTCTGGACATTATGCCAAAGTTTACAGGTTTAAAAATAAACAAAAGGCTTACAACTTTTAGTTCCTGCATACAGTTGTCACTATAGTCTTTTTACAAGTCACTACATATCTGAGCCTCTTTCAGCATTGCACCAGCAGTGACAATGGCTACCTGTCCAATGGATGCCTTTCAGCATTGCACCAGCAGTGACAATGGCTACCTGTACAATGGATACCTTTCATTCTTCCTCCCCTGCTTCCATCTTCAAAGCGGAAAAATGCATGTAAAGTTTTCCAGGTGCTACTATCATTAGCTGTAGTTTTAGGTGTGCAGTGAACAGCACTGAAAGGTATAAAGTTCAACTAACATATCACCATTTAGTGAAAGACCATACAGGATGAGATCCTTTCATTATAAGAAATATTTCACTCACTTGTTCTTCCATAGTCCAATGCTCAAAGGATAAATGTACACATATCCAAGTGTACATTCGTGCAAGATGACTTGTGTTGAACACAGAGATCAAGGAACATTAACAGCCACTCTATTCTTGTGTTTTCTGTTTCACTCACAGGCTGGCAACACGTTGTCTTTTGGATGTAACTCAAAGTTTGCAACTTGACAGTGACTGTAAACTTTTAATCCTGTGCCATCCCTGTGACTCATTAAAGAACACATTTACCCTTTGTATCTTCTTAGCTACCTATCGGCTGTCTTTTGATTTAGGCTTTTTTTTGTTTCCCTAAACTGTGTGTTACTGAGAAACTGCATGCAGGTGTGCTGTGATTTTATTAAAATAGTGATCTAGATGCCATCAACACACCTACATCTTTTTTCTCTTCTTTCACCATTTCCTCTGGTGCTTTCACACCCAAACATTCCCATTATGTCTTTATACCAAGAGCAACATTTTGATTGCATATTTCTATAATCTTTTCACCTGAACTTTAGTCTAATCACATCGTGTAACTCCTGCTTCAGTCATATGACTCTGCTGAGAATCAATGTTATTCTCCCCATACTGAAGCCTCGAAGCAAAGATTAAAGTGTCACACCTAGAGCAAATACAAGCTATCCAGAGACTTTCACTTTCTCAGTATGATACTAACCCTAACTGTAGTTCTTAACAAAATCACCTCTTTCAAGATCAAGAAAGCACCCTCAGCAAGTTAGTTAATGATACTAACCGGAGGGGAGCAGTCAGTATACTGGGGTGCAGGGCTGCTACTCAGAACCCCCAAATGCTTGAAAAAGTGACCCTCCAGAAACCTCATGAAGTTCAACAACAACAAATGCAAAATCCTTCATCTGGAAGAAACAGAAAAGGCTTGAGGATGTCTGGCTGGGGACCATCTTTGCAGAAAAGGACTTAGGTGTCTTGGTGGACAAAAAAGTTGAGTATGGGTCTATTGCAGCAAAGAAGGCTAACCATGTACTGAACTGCCTTAGCAGAAGTATAGCCAGCAGGTCAAGGGAATTCCCCTCAACTCAGCAGCTGTGAGACTACATCTGGAGCACTGTGTCCACTTTTGGGCTTCCTAGTTGAGGAAGTCCCTGACATACAGTACCAAGATCACCTGCATGAGATTATCCAGAAGACAGTAAACGTGATTAGAAGGTTGGAACATAATGTTTGAAAGAAGGGACTGCCAGAGCTGGTGTTGTTCAGTCTGAAAAAGAGACTGCTGTGAGGGTGAGGGGTGTGTGTGTATCTCTATATTACTTCCCTCTTCAAATACCCCTAATGAAAAGCACAGGAGAAGACGTGTGGAGCCAGACCCCTCTCAGAAGTGCATAGTGACAGAATGAGAGGCAACACATACAAGTTACAACATGGAAAATTCTAGTCAGGTTTCAGGTAAAAAAATTTTAAATGTGAGGATGCTCAAACACTGCACAGGAGCCCAGAGCGCTGGTGTTATTTCCATCCTTGGAGATATTCAGCAACCTAATATAATTTGACTCTATTCTTGTCCCTTCTAACATAAATCATCCTATGAATACTAAAGAAGTCTGTGATCAAATTGCTCCCTGTAGTCATATTCATATGAATGAAAATCTGACATAAAAATACATGTAGAAAGCTTTCATTAGAAACAGTAATCATCTGGTAATGAAAAAAAAATTTAAACCCAGTTACCTAATTTGTGTCAAACACATCTGGATTCATGGCCACACCACTTTTCAAGATATTTTCCAAGGTCTGCATTTCAATTTCTACTGTCTATCTTGTGCCACACACTTACAAGATGCTTTTCTTTTAATGAAAAAGTTAGGAAAAAAATGTCTTCTTTAATGAAGACTTGAAAGTTAAATTGAGTTTCCAGGGGAAAAGAACCTGACAGTTTTCCACCTATATCCAGTCCATCTTAATTCCAAAGATGTGTGTCAGTGTCTCCACACACCTGTAACAGGTTCCAGGAAGGGGAACTACAGAATGATTATCCTATTGCTTTAGTCTCAGATTTGGCTTCTAAATATCCTCTTATTCCTAGATCAGTACTTTCTGTGAATAGTGACTAGTTGACTATTTGGCCAAAACTACAAAAGCCTTCATTACAATAATCTAGAAGGGTGTATTTTACCAGTAGGGCAACAGTTACTCATATAAAATAGATTTCACACTCTAATAAGTTCGTGTTTATCACACAGCATTAGGAAAATAACAACCTTGACTTCTCACTTGTGTTTTGGAATTGTAATACCCTGAATGCTGGTTTAAGACAGAGTTGCTTCAGGGCCTGTTTTAATTTATACAATTCATATTAGTTCTAAGGGTGAAATTGTTTTCCCCTGGTTTTAAGCAACCAAATCAATGGTGTAAGACAGTAATTTTTTTAATATCTTTTGCTAGTCAATGGCAGCAGATCATTATCCCTGAGCATGATTCACCCTCTAATATAGAGATACTCATTCAAGAGTTGCCAGACATTGCTATAGAGGAAACTTAGGTGACTAGGTTATCTCAGATAGATAATATTAAATGATCATATATTCTCTGGGCCTACCTGGGGAGTGAAAACATGCAAAATGTTACTTGCCTGAACTGGTGTTGAGGCAGGGATTGTATATGATCTCTCTCACCAACAGTGAGCACACCTATACCATACCACAGTCTCAGTAGAACCCATTATTGAGAATGTTCCATGCAGTTTTTTGATGTAGACTAGTTTTTTCTTACAATTTAAGGATTTAAATCTTACTTTAAACATCTGATATTCTTCTAAATAACTTCATACTAATTTTCGAAGCCATGATAGTCTCATACTACTCTTCAAGTCACTGTAATTGAATAGAAGAGTTGGAATTAATAAATATTCTTATTTTGAAAGAAAAAGTGTTTTCACTCATAGATCAAAGTCTTAACTACACTATGTTTCAACATCCATCTACATCCATCTACTTAACATCACAGATTTGTAAGTTCAGGAGCTGTATATCAGTTTAACAAATACATCTAGCTTCTTAGTATCTATATGCATATATATGTCCATACACAATAGATTATTTCTGTATGTGTTCCTTAATCCAATTCTCCCAAAAGCTTATCTCAGGCTTAGTGAATTTTACATCCACAACCAGGTACTGTACTGAGAAGTACATACAACTGACACTGATAAGTGCAGCGTCAAATATATTTTTCCTTTGCTTTTCAGTTTTGTGGTTGTAAAAATTAAAATGTCAAGGAAATTCAATACCAAGTGTGATGTACCATTAACAACAGCCAATATATACTTAATACTGCCCCTATTTTGATGGTTCAATACAGCAAGATCTATTCCATATTAGATACCTACAACTGGAGCTATTTGGTTAGTTGTGAAATATTTTACTCAACCAACCACATAAAATTGTATGAAAAGGTATTTCTAAAGCCTTCTAAAAGTTAAGACAAAGAAACAAACTTAAAATGCTTTAAGTTGAAGTCTTAAATAAGAACTTAAAAAATAGTAAAGTAAATTAAATGCCTACTTATCAGTACAATTCACTGAAGTTGGGAACCTCTTTCCTACTCTTTAAAAAAAACCAAAGCATAGCCCCCTGTAGAGGCTCTCAGTTTTAGAGAAACTGAACAAGAGGCTCATGGAAGTGAAAACAACTGCCTTCTACTTCAGAAATCGAGATTAAGTTAAAAAAATTGACTAAGTCAAGGCCTAAATCAGGACTCTCTAATTTTAGGACTAACCCAAATGTCACTACCTCTATGCTGCCCATATGTATTTGGCACAGATGTACAAAGAGGGGGAAAAGTTTATCTGAAAACATGCCAAGACCAGATCTAGTCTTAAAAAAAAAATCTTTAATTTTAAAAATTAGGTCCATGCTTTTATATTTTAACACACCTAAAATCTCATTTTCAAATTAACACCTGAAAGCAGACAAATGGGGAGAAAAAATAAGGAAGTAACTTCTCCCTCATTCTCCCTCTTTTTATTTTTTCTGATATATGGGTGATTTTTCAGCTGCCATTACTGTGTTCTGACCATAAGGCTCTGTTAAGGGCTGCCATCCAACTCTCTAAGCAAAGGTCACTCAGTGGCAGGGATTGGGAAGTATTAGAGAGCTTACAAGAAAGAAGAGATAATGACAAAAATCCAGTGTTTTAAGCCCCCTGTCATACCCCTCCCACAAAATCCTCATAATGAACTTTCTATGGTATGAGGTTTGGGATTTTTTTTAATCATTTTTTAGTTGCAAGTTTCACTGAAAATAAATTATATATTTTGCTCCATCTCTTTATAACCTGGTTCAACCTTTTGGATTTCAGCTACCAATGTACAGAACAGATTAAAAAATAAGCGATCACCAGTCCCTGAAATAATCTCTATACAGGTCACCTGATTCACAAACATCTCTTATCCTCAGAATGCAAAATCAGGTCAATAGTGAATTAAGTTTTAACCTGTTAGCATTCCAACACACCTAATATCCAACAGAATACCAAATGAGCCTACAACCATATGTGTAGATCAGAAGTTAAAGCAGCCTCTCGCAGGGCATTGCAACATGCACTCTTATTGGCTTCACAGCAGGAACAAAGGTGAGGCAAAAGAAACCAAAGAGGTAAAAGCCAAATTATAAGCTTGAAACCTCCAGAATTCAATGTGTTAGAAAAGAAACCACAGTAGCATTTTATAAGCTACTTGGTTGAGTCAACCAATTAATTCTTGTGGAAAACATTTGGGTCATGCACACTTAAGATGACATGCTTCCTATCTATAACATACTAGTTCTTTGATACAAGGCTCTATATTTATTATACTAGTGACAAATAACACAACTATTATATTAGTGACAAATAATTATTTCATATGGCTAGTTATACCATCTTAACCTAACCTCATATTACTTATATGAAAATACATTAACTGAAAACACATTATTAAATAGTACATGTGGATGTTCTAATTATCAAAACCTCAGACCTTTAACTGTTCAGTTATTCTTTTGCCATTTCAGAGTTAATGCTACATTTACTTCACTTGTAATTGATTTAAGTTAATTGTATGTCAAAAAAATGGGGTTTTTTTCTTTCAAAACGGTAAAATGTTCTTTCATCTTAGTTATTCTGCCATATGTCTGCAGTATAGGCTCTCACCCCAGGTGATAATCAGAAGAAAAGCAAAATTTCCACTATCATTGAAGATGCAGATGTTCCTTTTATACCTTTTTAGGGAGAAGTTGGCACAGGCAAATGCTTCACAGGAACTTTCTCCACCTAATTTTCCATCTATCTCCCTCTCTTCAAAAGAGGCTTCCCTAAGCAAAACCAAAAGCATCATTGAAAACATTTCCTTGGTCAGAATTTTCAGTTTCTCCTAAAGCTGTAATGCAATTGCATACCAAGCACTTTGGGGTATGCTTGATCTATGGTCTCTCTGGTACTATTCAAATTAAGGAATCTCCATAGAGAAGAAAAATATTTCCTGAACATACAGGCCACATATTTTAGTTTTACTGTTTGTAACTTTCAAATTTTGTTTCCATCAATAAATTAGCAGTGACTTTGCTAATATAAATGTGCATAAAACCTGTATTTATTTGTTTACAATGACAAATATTTTAAAATGTTTCCTAAATCTTTCTTAAGTACCATTTGTAAAATTCAGCATTTACATGTACTGCATCAATCTACCGCCTCCTGTTCCACTCATCCTTGCTGGGCAACTCCTAAAGCATGAACGGCAAATGCTGCAGCATAGAAAACATAGAAACCAGCTATGTGCATTAAATGATGTAAATTATAAACTACCCTGATATAACACATTGAGTATTACTTAATCTACTGTCTCACGTGAGATCCTCAGTGTGTTTCTGCCTAAAGTGGTCAGATTCTCAACATTACATTTCTAAAACTTAGTCAAAGTAGAGCTCTACTCCTGACTCTGGAAGAAAGGAGGAAGACAAAAGGAAGGAAATGTGGCCAGATCTACTGAAGGAGTAACAAAATACTTAACTGAAACATTCTTAGGGTTGACAGTAGTTCAAGACTATTTTTAACACAATTGAAGAAAGCTGGAAAAGAAAGAGGAGAAAAGGAGATGATTAAACCGAAAAGACAAAGACGACGAGCAAGAAGATCCTTACATCTAATACTTTCAGATGTTACTGAACAATCGCTCAACAGCTGCAGTGGGAATAGGGTTTAAGTGTTTGTGTTTCAAGAGTCAGTGAAACTGAAGAAGGATCACAAGCAAGATGGTGCCTCTTTGAGCAGTTCTAAGACAGCTTAGTGAGTGACAGCTCTCCAAAGCATTAATGAATTACTGAAAGCTAAGAAAAATTCTAGATTAGAGATGCATCATCTAGCTCTAAATGAAAGCAAATGATTTAACCAATGACAATTTAAATGACCTGGAGCTCTTAATTCAAATAATTTTCATTAATTTAATCTAACTAAATATTTTGATTTGCACAAAGTTACATAAAACACCATAACAATCAACATTTTCTTTTAAAAAACCCCATATATATTACATAGTGATATCAAGACATTTTCACCAAAAATACGTGTAAACTCTTGAGAACAAAAATAGGGGTTTTTTTAGATTAAAACAAGAGACAGCATAATATTTTAATAAAATGTGAAATAACAAGATTATAAAGAAAAACCTGTAACCTTAAGGAGCATCTTTATGGATGCTGCTATTCTAATCTATTTTACTACCAGCTCTACCTGAATCCAGTACCCAAATTCAGATCCTGAATCTGGTTCCCACTGAGAACAGTCTGGAAATTCTCCAGTGCCTGCTCCACAGCATCAGTGGTGACATTTGACATAACGGCCATCAGGGGCCCTGTGTTCAATATTTCTTTGTATATATTTCATTTTCTCACTATTAATTTTATAAAAGCTATCTTACTTTTCCAATCCATGTTTCTCTCCCTTGTTCCCTTTCTCTTCCCCTTTGTGAAGGATGAGTGGTAAATAGTCATTAATCTAGTCGCCAGCACAGCCCTGACACTTGACAGAAATTTATTTTCATTCTGAGACATTTCTTCCTTTCCACTGTGTTCTCACACTTACATGGAAGTTTATAGTTTAAAATTAAAACAGAATGTATTTTTGCATTGACCATCTATTCTTGTCTCCACATTAAAAATATGGTTTCTTTTCTCCTGCTCTTAAAATCAATTACTTTTCATGCTGCAGACAGCTCTTCCATTTGTTATTTTCATACAATTCTCAGAATCGTTTTGTTAAAAGAAAACAAATAAACTCATGCAAATTACTTCAATTTTAGAGCTAACAGTTGTATACAGATTATGTTAGGTGAAAATTATTTATGTATAAAATTCACATAACACCTGCAAGCAGCAAGACAGGTGCCTTATTTTATGCAAGTCTGGTGACAGATTAATAGGAAAAAAAACCCCAGAATAATAAAAAGTATTAAAAATAAACTGGTACTGTTAAAACTGTGATTGCATTCTCAAGTGTATTTTCATTTCCAGAAAGTTACAATATACATATTAGCATGTCTCAATATATTGTCTGTGCACAAAGATGTTATCACCCTATGCTCAATGCTCACAAACGTGAACATTTGCTCTTTACAGTAGATATCAAAATGCCTAAAGATGACATCAAGGAACAAGTAATACGGGAATCACATGAAATGTAGATATCTGACTGTTGAGGTGGGGGTGGCTTTCAATACTCATTTCAGTAGCAGCCTTGCTAAACATCCCATTCTCTCTTCTCATGCACTGGTGCTGTGCAGTGGCACCAAACAAGGTTCTTCAGGGTATATTCTGTCCACACACCCAGGTATACACACACCTACATCTACCAAAACGTCCATGCAAAGACAGAAGAGAAAGCGTTAGTCTTTGATACTTTTGGTTTACCTTGGTCATTTAGCTTTCAGTCTACATCACTTGAAAGAATACTTCCTTTGAGTTTTGAAGGCTTTACATTAAGCCAGTTCATAACTGGTTTTACATTAAATTTTTCGCACACCCTTTACAGATGTACAAAAAATTGCCAGAACAGACCCACACATGCTATTGCAGCTATGGAATTAAATACACCTCCACATCAAAATTGTCTTAAAGTTTATATTAACTGGCAAAATTAAATAGGAATAAAATATTGTTTAAAGTATAACTCAGTAAACAAATGCTAAGCTCACTGGATTCTAGACCTGTTTGTTGTGAAAATGTGTTGTTGATCTTATGTTATCTACCTCTGAAGTTCTCCATGAAAAAGTATTCTGCTCCTCTATCAAGGGCAATTTGAGAGTTATGGAGAATAATATTAAAAGGATAGCATTTTTCCTATATAAAAAAATCATCATCTGCAAATGAAGCTGAACAAAGACCTAGGGAGTTTTAAGAGTTTTTGATACGCCATTAGGATCACTCGGAACATAAAAACAATCTGACAGATACTAATGTTCCAAAAGGGACTGCATTTAAATTGATCTTAAGTCAAAAAAATAAATGGCTTTTCTTGTATATTCTAGAAAAAAATTCCTCATGAATCTAAGAATGCATTATGTGATCTTGGGTAAGAAATAGTACATTTTCTGATCATGAAATGACTGAATCCCTGCTTAAAGGAGGTTGGAGTACATTACTAAAGTATGAACAAATCGTTTGGTTGTTTTACCTGCTTTTCTCCTCTGTATTATGGTGATGCCAGAATCTGGTTTGAAATTACAGAATTTATCTAAACAATAGAGTATTACAAATACAAAAGTAGAAGAGAGCAATGAAGGTACCAAATCCTGTAAGTTCCCCATTTCTTTCATCCAGAAAAGTATTTGCTATTTGTCTACATCTTTGTGATTCTTGTCAGTGCAGTTTCTGAGCTTCTTACATATATTAATGACCTTATTCTGCCCAAATAGCTCTAAGACAGAAATATAAACTGTCACTTATAGAGAATACGAATAATGCTTCTTTCATGCAAAATCACACAAAAATACTTTGAGCAACACTGGAAACTGAACCTACATTCAGATGTACACGTCTCATTTACGAAGTCAGTTTTCCTTCCTGGTAGGGATGGATGTGACAGCAGCTCATGTAATAACGAACACTTTCCCTGCATTAAGTCTCAGTAATAGGAAAGGAACGACCCTGAAAGGGATCTAATCCACACCCAGCCAGGCACCAGCAGAACTGAAAACAAACTCCCTGAACTTGTATCTATGATACTGAAAAAGCATTTACAAAATGACTACATTTATGCATTTTGCAGTACAGTTTGACTAGAAAAAAAACCCTAAGGGATATAGAGAGGCAGAAAAGTATTTCACTTCCATTTGAAACAGACGATAAGCCTAAAAGAAAAGTAGATGGTATGCTCAGCCACATTTGCATGTCCCATCAAATGTAGCTTTCTGCTGTTAAACTCAGGAAATTAAGATAAAATGAGCCCAGAAGATCATGTATCCTGTAATTATGCCACATAATTTTTTCTGCTGCCTAGCACACTTAAAATGCTTATCCTCCTGAACTTAAGAAGTTCTAACAGCAATGTAACTGCACAAGAATGAAAACCTGCTTGCATTATTGCCTTTGTGAACTGCAGCAATGCCTGCTTTTGAGAAATATCCTTTTAACCTTGAAAAGGATTGATGTCTTCATGCAGTGATGTATGGGGATATCTGCTCAGTAGTTATGAGCAATCGCTTCACCTTGCAGACTATGGCTATCAGTAGAGATCTATGCAGTTGCAGGAACTAGTTAATCACTGCATAGTATGGGCATTGGCTGGATTTATAACCACTGCTCTAATAGTGCAGTTGAATCCAGTTTAACGTTTGGGGACATTGTATCACAGCTATGACAAAATTAGAAGTTGCAAGGGAAAAAAAAAATCAAAACACAAAGATGACATTGATCTATGGAATTCTGATGCCATGCAATTTTAATCCAAATAACACTTAAAACTCAATACTGTAAGACTAAAAGATAAACACCTGACAAGCTCTTTTATACCCATGACTCAGGCGTAAAACATCAGACTAACTTTTCATTCAGCAATGCCCCACATTACTCAAAATGTCATTTTAACTTCTTTTAACTTCTTTAACTTCTTACTTTGTTATGCAACCTAATAATCAGCTATTCAGGACAGCAAGGAGGTATCTCGAGTAGTGGGTTGCAGGAAGACTATAGACATCACTAGCAATGAAAAAAGCAATGGAAATTATATTAGTGGCCTAAGATGTCAGAGTATCTTATATATTAACCTTTACATTTTAGCCTTTATTCAGAATTATTATTTGTCATTGTTCAGAACATCAAAAGTTTCTATTATTTATATTATCACGTTTATATTATTATATTATGTATATATTAACCTTTATATTTTAGCCTTTATTCAGAACACCAAATGTTTATGTTTTCAAGTTTTTCAGCTAACAATCTGAAAAATGTTCTTGTAAAATGCAAACCATTAAGCACAACAACAAAAACTGCAAAGAAGCAACAAACAAAACAAACATAAAATGACGTTCCGACACCACCCCTTACATTTTCTGTAACATCAACAGACAGGATTAAGCCAATTCGTGTCTGTTCCTCAGAAACTGATACAGTAATTTCTTCCTCCTCTACCTACTCAATACAAAATGCAAGCTATGGATTGGTTTGCCTTTTCCCTGTATTTTTTACTCATTCATTCAGCAGCCCTAGAGCCTACTGTCACACTTCAGGAGAGGCTGACGTGTATTTGGACATTCCTGGATGCATCTGCTTTTCCCACTTAGATATTTCTACTTCATATCTGCAAAACCTTGAAGAACAAAATGCCATTGTAGGGAATTAAGAACAGCCCAGGATTTTTCTTGCTGCAAAGCACTGTATTTCCAGAGCAGCGTACTGCATCTGATCTCAAAATAACACCAGCAGACAACTGAGCCATTCTTATCAAACAATTCTCCAGCTCAGTGAAGCTGGAGATAGTGAAGACTATCATGTAACCCTCTACCTAGATGGCCTTCAGAGAGGAGCCCAAATATAGACTGTACTGAATGTTAAGGCTCCAAGTGACAGGCACCACAGGGTAAATGGAAGGGACAGAATGGAAAGGAAGGCTGCAGCAAAACCAATTCAGTAATGCTCAAGAGTAGTCTGCATCCATATATATGTGTTTGTCTGTCTCTACATTGTGTATGATCCTCCCTGTCCTAAAAGAAATAATAAATTCACAAGCCTAAAGATCAGTCAAACAATAAGGGAAGGACAATCACTTTTCCCTACTATAGATGGCACCATCAGCTTTAAGGAAAATGATAGTTTTGTCATGACCTCTGCAGAATCCCAACTTTCCTCGGAGCACTGTAGTCAGCAATTGCCTTAATGTCAGGGCACAAAGACTAGAAGAGAAGCTGCAAAGCTGTTGAAAACAGATGAGGGAGAGACAAGGACCAAATGAATGAGTCCTATGTATAACACATGAGATTTGACAGATCTGTAGTAGCTGCTGCTAAATGATTCACGGCCCTAAGAGAACTAAGCTGACATTCAGGAATCTTTCAGAGAAATACTACTTTTGTGAGACAAATCACAAGAATTTCTGACGCTTTCCAAAAGAAAATGAGCAGAGTTCCTCAAGACCAAGCACTAGTAAGAGCAACATGAGTGGCACTTCAGGTTCAAAGATGTAAAAAGTCATTAAGAAGTAAAACTTTAATCATGATAGATTTAAATCAACTTCTCAGCAGTTGAACAGAGGGCAACCATAAATGTAAACAGATAAATAAAAAACAGAATAAAAAAAAAGATAAACATAAAAAAAAAGGTAACTAAAAAGAAACTATCTTTATGGTTCTTCAGGTATAGGCATAACAAAACTGAGATGAGAGCAGAACCACGGCTGTTATTCTGCGCTGATGAGAAACACAAAGTTATGTATGTTAAAATAACAGTCAAAATGCTTTCACTTAAAAGTGTGTCACAGGTAACGTTCCTCAGCAACTAGTTTTCTAATCCACTCTACTGAAATAAGCTTCTCTGAGTGCAGCAATGCATAAGACCTCTCCTAAATTCCAGGTTAACATGACAGCATTGTTATTACAGGCAGTACTTGCTTACACATATGGGTAAGGGCTGCATATATTGAAAGATTATGGTTCCTCAGATATCTGCTCTTGAAGTATTCTTGCAATCACTTACTCTCTCAGCGTGGAAAGGATCACCAATAGATTTGACAGAAAAAAAAAAAAAAAATGTAGTCTTTCACTCCAGGTATAGTTACTGTTAACTTACCCTAAAACAGAATATAAATACACAGGAGTCCATGCTCATCTTATGTTTAGAAATTCATGTGAAAATATGCATGTCTTTGAAATCCATATTACCTCTCCTTCCTCCAACACCACAAGGAGAAACCAAGCCTTAATTCAGCATTGGATTTGATGCATTTATGTGTATCATTTATATTCCGGGTTCCCAGGAATCAGTATCTCACTGCTTTGGCTACTCAAACATCCATGCCACTTCTCAGTGTAACCTTCCTGCCACAATTCAACTGACAAGTACACCAGCTGCATTCAAATTTAAGGGACTTCCTAGGTAAAACACTTGCTTGAAAACCTATGCAGGGACCTGACAAAGTTATACTAAGTAAACCAAAACCAACCACTTCTGCTCATCTATACGTTTTAGTAAAACTGTTTAACATTTTCATTAAGAAGAAGAAAACAAGGTAAGTGAACAGAATAACAAGAAATAATTCCTGAAATATAACTAAACCCACAAAATTTCGGAGACTTTCCCTCTGGGGAAGCAACTGTTCAGCCAGATGGTTGCTTTCCCTTCACTCCAGTAGCCACCACTCACAGTTTGTGGCTTAAGTCTTCTACATAGCAAGGCCTGATTTAGACTCCACTGATCTGATGGTGCAAACTAACTCAACCGTGTGCCCATCAGTCTGCAAGCCATGCCCCATGCTCATTCTGCTGTTCCCAGCAGCAGCTTCCACAACTCATGCCTTACATTCAAAGCTCCTCTAATTTTTTTTCTTTAACAATTATTTTGGTATCTTTTCTTCAACAATTATATTCCTGTTCAAAAATCTTATAAACACATTTACTCTGTTGAGAAACAGTCTCAGTTCACCAGCAATCTCAGCAACATCTTGTGTCTCACAAGGTCCAGAGGAGACAGAGAGTCTCCTGTGTCTGTCTTGTCTCTTTTCCAGACTGTTTCCTTTCCATGTTTAGATGAGTGGCCTCAATTTTTGTTTACCTTTTTATTAGAAATAGATCTTAAACATACCACCGCAATGTTAGCAATGCAATCATGTTTCAGGTCTGCTTGTTAAGCCTTTCTTATTTTCTCCTCCTCTCCACCAGGTATATAGCAACAAACTGTATCTTCCAGCACAACTCACCACTCCCTATTTCCTGGGGAGGGTTGAAGAGAGGCATTTCACCTTTTGCTTCCTCAGTTTGGCTCCACATCTTTCAGGTATTGTTCTTAAAATATTTATCCTTCCTTTCATTACCAGGAGCTTTGACATGAAGGAGACCAATGCACTGCAAATCAGGCATCAGATTCAACAATCCATATGCATTTGCATTTGCACTTGGATTCCTGAGTAAGTTTTTTTTAAATCAAAAATACTATTTTCAATGGCTATGGACAGACTGATCCCTGCCTGGCCCATACCGCTTTTGGAATTACCCTCATTCACCCATTAAGTCAGTGGTTCTCGGATTTGTCAAAATAATAAAAGTTGTTCAAAAGTTTCTTCAGCTGACTAGTTTGGTATGATGACTGTTTAAAATACTAACATATGTTTCTATCACTATTATGCTCATTCCTGTTTTATGGAGATGGAGGAAACAGAAATATATTTCTTTGAAGCTGTATTGCAAAAAGCAATTGTGAAAAGCTGTGAAAGCTAAAGTAGTGCTACTGCCACAAACAGGAAGAGAACTTAGGATTGGTAAGAGCTGTTTTGCATAACAGAATTCCTGCTCAGGAAAAAAGCAACTGTTTCTGTAAACTTCTAAAGCTGTCATACAGCAGTTATGTCCCAGATATCATGTAAATAGTTTAGCAAGATTTCTAACTGAGAAATTTGTGTATTAACTACCAACATGCTTGTAAAAGTTAAAAGTTAATATATTGTAAAATATATTGTAAATGTAAAAGTTAATATATTGACTTAAAGTTGCTGAAACAAGGGAATGGGATGAAGTAAAGAACAAAGGAACGGAAGCAAAAGCAGAAAATTAAGCTACAAAAGGAGGAGCTTTTTTTGGGGGGGAAAAAAAAGAAAGATTGTTTTTACCTATATTTCTACAAGAAAACAAGCCCGTGTCTGTAGCTGTTGACCTTGTGATGATATGGAACAGGCTATTTGGTAAACAGTATTTGGCATTTACCAGCAGACTCCCAAATGGAAAATTTCCACAAGTATTCGAATCTCCTTTTGTTTATCCTAAACTTGAGAGTGAAGGAAGGTATCTTATGCTTTTAGCCACCATCAACATAAAAAGATAAAATTGAATCCTTTTAACTCATTCCTAGTGAGTGCAATCTTGAGAAAAAAATGTTCCTTCTCTCCCATACACATATATCCCTGCTGACAACAATACAAAAAAAAAATTGAGCGTACTTAAGTGAGCAAGAATAAATTGTTTAGTAAGCAAAGTGTCATCTAATGTGCAAAATTACCTTGTCTCAAACATATAAAAGCCATTTAAAAAAGCAACTACCTGTGTAAAATATGTTTAAGTCTCCACAAGAGTGCTAGCAAATTGTGTATGTATATATTTGTCTTTCCATTTGGAAGTTTCTTCAGTTTTCTTTTTCTGCAGCCAATTTAAATGTCACATTACACTGAACCACAGCATACCTGATGACAAGGACCACTGTAGAGTTGTATCTTGTACACTGAAGTTATGACTACCACAAGACACCAATCTAATAAGCTGAAAAAGACATAGGAAGTCTATTTTTCCTTTGCAACAATTCAGTATTTGTTACAGATAAAGATATGTAAAGGAATAAGTGAATATATTTATTTGCCAATAATCCTGAAGAAAAAGAATGTTTCTTAAAGAACAAGATCATTAATAGCAGCCACTTGTTTTTCCTAGGCAATGCCAGAATTTCAGACCCTTGGTACTGCAGAAAGCCTAGGAAGCAAGCGTGTTCCTAAAATCATTTGTTCCAAATATAAAAAGTGTTCCAATACAGCCAAATCTCATAAAAATGGAAAATTTAAAATCACAGATTTGAGATGTACATTTTTCAATTAAATAATCTGACATGTCAAAAGATAACTTTTTTATGTATTGACATAAATATTAATTTTATTGCAAAAATGGAAGACAAAATAAGGTTTGGTTTATGTTTCTGCAGCTGGGAAATTACAAGCAAAACACAAGCACATATTTGAGAAAGGTTCATATATTTTTCACAGAATCATAGAATGGTAGGGGTTGGAAGGGACCTCTGGAGATCATCGAGTCCAACCCCCTTGCTAAAGCAGGCTCACCCAGAGCAGGCTGCACAGGAACATGTCCAGGAGGGTTTTGAATCTCTCCTGATAAAGAGACTCTAACAGCCTCTCTGCGCAGACTGTTCCAGGGCTCTGTCATCCCCACAGAACTGGACACAGTATTCCATATGTGGCCTCAGTAGGGCAGAGTAGAGGGGGATGAGAATGTGCTGGTCACACTTTTCTTAATGCACCCCAGGCCTTTTTGGCCACAAGAGCACACTTCTGGCTCATGATAAACTTTTTGTCAACCAAGACTCCCAGGTTCTTCTCTGCAGAGCTGATTTCCAGCAGGTCAACCCCTAATCTGTATTAGTGCATGGGGTTTCACACTTTCTAGTTTGATTTAGGACCTCTTTGCACAAAGCTCTGTCCCCCAGATTATTCTTTCATAAACCTATTTTCTTGGTCTTCCTGGTTAAATCCTGTCCCATTTCCTAAGCCAGTTATCTGGAACTGGGGAGCTGGATCCCTACTTCTGTATAAATTTTCTAACAGGTGAAGCACAAATCAAGTAGTAGTAACACATTACTCTCACACCTTATAGAAATGTGTTAGAAGAACATCATAAATTATGTTCCCATGTAAATTAATTCATACCATCTTGGTGTTAACGTTTCTCAGCTGACACTGAGAAACATGAACATGGACCCTGGAGTACATGACAATATAGTTCCAGGGTTCATACAAGACTAAATGTTCTTCATAGCTCTCTAGAAGGATTTAATCTGAAAGGTATACACAGAACATGCTTCCCACAGACTTTTTGAATTAGGTATAAACCATTACAGCCACAGATATTTCTGCTTCTCAATAGAGTACTCCTTTCATCCAGTAGCTCAATGGCTACATCATTTGTTCAGGAAAGCACTGTGTAATGTAGCCTCTTCAAGCCCAAGAAGGTTTAAATCTATTTAGTTCCCCAGAGAAATAATATCCTCAGCGCACACACACACTGTCTGGTCTTAGATAATTTACCTTCCCATTGAAGCTGTGATTCATGATTTGCTGGACCAGAAAGAGGGTTGACTCGTTGCTTGAGTATGACCCTCTCCTCTAGGGATAAAGATGTTCTCTTGGGAGAATACCTGAACCCTTTACCCAGACTATCTGCAGAATCTCATTCAATTGAATAAGCATGTGATGATCTGCTGTCAACAAATATTTGACCTCACTTAGGCCCACATAAAGCCAAGAGCTAGCTAAGCTTGACCTTACCACTCAAAATATAAACTGAGTTTGTGATATTGCAAATAATAATACAGTTATGAGAAGGAAAAAAAAAAAAAAAAAAAGAAAGAAAAAAGCAATACTCACCACCTGCAGACCAATGTCCAGACAGTCTCCAAGCAACAGCTACCTCAGAAAAAACTCCCGCCAGCTCTATATGCTAGGCATGATGTCATATTGTTTGGGATATTGCTTTGGTCAGCTGGGGTCAGCTGTCCTAGCTGTGTCCCCTTCCAGCCTCTTGCCTATCCCCAGTCTACTTGCAGAGGGTGCAAAGTGAGAAACAAGGAAAACCTTGACACTGTGCGAGCACTGGCCAGCAACAGCTGAAACATTGATGTGTTACCAACACTCTTTTGGTCACCAGTCTAAAACACAGCACCATATGTGCTGCTATGAAGAAAATGAGCCAAATTTTCAACCCCCAGTCAACACCAGTACATGCTGAATCAGCTCAGACCACTTTCATGATCCATTAGCTTTCCATGCCACCAACATTTGTCTTTTTTTTTTTTTTTTTCCACAGAACTAGATGCATAATCAAGCAGAACTACCGTAGGGCCTTCAGCTCATGAAACTTACTTTTCTCTCCCACTTGTGAAGACCTGGATGTTCAGGCACTGGCTTGACGTACTGCATCTAGCTGCTATAAATGAGGATTTCCTTTTAGTAAAACCATCGTCATTCATCCAGTACCTATGGGAGCATAGCATGAGATGAGAAATGTTAACATCTGGAATGGCTGAGGGCATATTAGCACACCTGCTGCTACCACTTCAGCCCATAGAAAGCAAATAAACTTAATTCTTAATTTCCTGTACACCTACAGATAGTTCATTTCTAAAAAGATGCACTATATATAAGCAGTAGATTAATATGTTACACAGAGATTACACATCATGGTAGGAACAGCAAGGAAAGATCTCATTTCAAACCAAATCAATAGCTGCACCAAAAATCACTCCTTATCTCTAACCTTTGAGAGAATTTACAGTTTGAGGCAAATGCTACAGCTTCCAACAACTCACTTATTAGTAACGTGCACCAAGGTTTTGGTAAGCGGAGGTCTACAGCTGCAAAACATTACATGGTCATTACACGATTACAAAATGATCGACAACAGTTGCAGGTTAACAACAGTGATAGAAAGCTGTCAGCACAGGCTGTAGACCAAATGCTCACCCCAGTTCAGCTCCTTTAGCAGCATTTTGGCACTGCAGCCAGACTGACATCTGGTCTGGCTGGTGCTTTGTGGCACCATAAGGATACCTTGAGTGGGAGCAGCCCAACTTGAGCGGGGACAGCCCTCCTCCCCAGGGGGAGGTGTTGTACTTCTGTGCTTTAGCTAACTTCTCCTTGTTCCAACAGCTCCGTGGAGGTTTGAGAGAAAGACACCCCAGACAGTGACACGTAATTATTTACTTGCTTGTTAGCCCCGTGCAAGTTAGGTCTGGATCAGGTTCTCTGACTCTATAAATAATAAGCTCGTTTTCAGCTCTTGCCAAAGAAAAGAACCAAAAAGACTAAAGTTAATTCTGGCACACATCTCTAGGAAGGACTTGTCCTTTCAACTTCACAACCCTGCTTGCATTCCAATATGATTTTATAGAAGACATTACAGAGCTTGCATCCTATGTGATGCTACTCTGCTATTCAAGTCAATCTGAATTTTTCAAGTAGGATTTCCTGCTACATGCTACTGTGTATTTCAATATCTATTGAGGATGTTTGCATCATTCAATCTATAATGTCATCAGTAAAACCAAATTTATCAAGGCAAACACTTGCTGTCTGTACTATAGTACATGTTGATTAAATACATGGTTTAGAAAATTAAATGGGCAATGAAACAATAAATAAATATTGATTTTCTAGGATTTTCTAGGAATTTTTCTAGGAATTTAAAAATAAAAAAAAAGAGAAAGACTAAATACTTTGCAGCAAAAATAAAATCTAAACCAGAGATGGGTGGAGAATGAGATTAACTTTTGAAAGGGTATGAGAGATGAGACAATAGGTAGAGCACATATTGCTTTTTTATAGTGAATAAAGGGGAGAAATAAGAACAAAACCACAGTGTTTCTCATTATCTCATTATGTCAGATTTTTCCTAGAAGAATCAGTCCTTCCAAAAGACAGACAGGGTTTTCTTCTTTTCAAAAAACCTGTTACAATAGAATCATAACTCTTTTAAGCATGGAAATACACTAATTAGGACATGTATAACTACACCAAAAAACATTGTGATTTCCAAAAATAATTGTTTCACTAGCACAGAGAGTTTTTAAATGCATTCTCATTTTGAAGTAAGAGGAACCCTTCTGTGTCAAAACATAAAGCTTTGATTAGGCCCCATTCTTTACAAAGAAATAGTGTATACTTTTCCTGTGTATTAAACAAGATATTAACATTTCAAAAGTAGAGAAAACATTGAGCTGTTTTGGTTTAGGTTTTTTTGGTTTTGTTTTGTTTATGGAGTTGTGGTTTTTTGGGGAGAGGGGTGTGAGGTTTTATGTTTTGTTTTGGGGTGGGTTTTTTTGGTTTTTTGTTTGTTTTGTTGTTGTGGGGTATTTTGTTGCTGTTGGCTGTTTGGGTTTTTTGTTTGTTCGTTTGTTTGTCTGGTTCATTTGTTGGGTGGGGGGTTGGTTGGTTGGTTTGGTTTGTTTTTTCTTTTTACACTCACCTCATTTGAAGATGTTATCTAAAAAGATCTCTCCTGGCTGAAATTATAAGAATATCATTTTTCAAAGGTGCCTGCGGTTAGAAAGATTTCTTCAATAGAAACTGTCTGTTCAGGCACCTGCCTCACAAAGTTTTACCCCCTATTAGCCATGTCCAGCCTGAAGCAAAGTTAGACCTAAGATAAAAAAATCTTGACAAATTGAAGTGACTTTTGAATTGAATATGATTTTTTTTTTTAAGTGAATATAAATTTTGCAAGAGCCCAACATGTTGCAGAAATCCTCAGAAACAAACATTTAACAGCTATAATTACTAACCACAGCAATTTGTTTACACTTTTCAGAACAGAGTATCTGCTGAGGACAAGTAGTTTACAACAAGTACACTGAAAATACACCAGAGTGCACTACATGCGCAGAGAAGTCAGATCCACTTACAGGAATTAGCATATATTATTGCTAGAGTTCTTTTTTTTTGGTTTTTTTTTTTTCCATTTTTTTGTACAACACTGCTCTGCCTAGTAGCTTACTTTGTTGGGGGTACCAAGTGGCCTCCGTTTCACCTGAGTTGAACAGCAGCGGCACACAGTCCAAATCCTGAAGGAGAGGTTCTGTGAAGGTCTGAGTGCCCAGTGAATTACTGCCTTCATCTAACAAAGCACAGCCGCTCCACATTCTGTTTATAGATGCATCATGGTGATGCATAGACCTTGCCAAAGGCAGGATTATATAGCAACAATCCTTACAGTTAAGGAAGCTTAGCTGAAAATATAGGTCTAATAGCAAATTGGGCTGCTATTCTCTTGTGACTCTCCAACTAACTGATTTAACTAAAAATAACAGTTTTACTAAATATAAGGTGTTACTACGTCAGATATAATGTGGTTCTTTAAATACATCTTCACATATCTCTATTCAGCTTCACAAATGACAGAACAGATTTTGATTAATTTTAATACAGTTACATGATACAGTTTTTCACCTCTGTCACAAAGGAAAGTTTACAAATAATTTGTGGCTGACCTTGCACTGTAACTTCTCACCCTTGTGCACCACCTAAGGAACCCATTCATCATTATAACCACTGACCCTCTTTGAGCATGAAGGGAGATCAGTGGTAGCAAGCCACAGGGAGCCTTCTCCTGTGATCATTGAACTTCCAAGTGCTTTGGTCAGACATGAAAGAAGGGAAATGGATGAAAGCCATCCTGATTTCCCCAGCATTCCCAGGGAGACCAAGAAGCTGCACGCTGTCAATGCACAAGCAGGACTACAATAAGGATGTTGTCATGGAACCACACAGTTGTTGGCACGGCTTCCAAACAATTTTTGATGCATTCCATCAACAGTGACTGGGAAATAGCAAGCAGAAATGGGCTAAGTTGGTTAACATTTCCATGGACAGGGCAAAAAAGGACAGTCCACTTTTATTCCTAATGCTACCCTATTAACTGAGAGGTTAGCACGTTGTGTAGGATTCAGTACCAGTTTTGACAAGGCAAAAGGATTCAAATTTCTCTTCACTGTAACTAAGCACATGTTGGCTTGCTAGGAATGCTAAGAAAGTACCATTGACCCAGTGAGGTCTTTTGTTCATGATAGGAATAGCACCCTTGTCAAAGCTGGGACTGTTTCACAAGAACATCAGTTCTAGTCAAGTTTTTGGGAAGAGAATCACTGCGAACTGGCTCTGTGGTAATGTCAAAGAAAAACACTTTTAATGCGTTTAGCTTTTAATACTAAACTTTACAATAGAGTTTACAGAATTTCTGAAAGCTCTAACTCCATTGTGGAACATAATCAAATTTAAAATCTATGAAAGTGTTCAGAACATGGAGTATTGCCAATCTGCCCCACACTTTAAACTCCGTGCATTGGTTCCAGATTTTGGAAATGTATATGCATCCCAGCTTCCTTCCATTATGGTGAACACTTGTTCTGTTTCAAAGATTTTCACAGACCATCCCTCTTTATTTCTTTCTAAACAAAGCATTTATATTCAAAACCCCGATTAACACTCTCCATTTAAACAATAAAACACCACTCTACCTTGAAGCAATCCTGCATTTTATCTTGTAGACCTATCACTCTCCTCATTCACTCAGCTGCTTTGCTCTGAGGCAGTTTCAGGCTGAAGTACTTATGTGAGTGCAAAAAAATGGTAGGTCCAAACCAGGACATTCAACACATAAGCACCAGCACTGTAGCAAGAACCACGCTAGACTGTAGAGATAAAACTGGGTTGAAGAAGCTGATTTCATGAACTGAAGTTTTGAGTGCTTACTGAATTGGAAATTCTATGGCAACATTTCCAAGAGTAAACAGACTTTATTAATATGCTGTTGCAAGCATTTTTGTGTTCTCCCCATGCATCCTCACAACAAGTTATCACTTGCACCATCCTAGGGGCATGACCTAGTGCTGACTCAGTGGGAATTAGTGTTGACTGGCCACTGTTCAACACCTATGTTCGCCTTTCCTTGAAAGGCTCCCACATAGATCCTGCTGTTTTATAGTTCAGTTATAGCTCACAGAAAGGTTTGGGTTTACTTCAAGATATGCTTTACAGAATCATACTTAAAACCAGCATTCACTCTTCTTGAAATCATTTATGCTATGAGTTTTAGTCTGCCTGAGTGAAAAAGAGCATAAGATTTCTACAGTGCTGAAATACAGGATCTTTTTCTATGCAGAGAAAAAAAAAAAATTGTTCCACAATAAAAACTTAGTATTTAAATGCTTGTTGGTTTTGTTTTTTCCTAAGTGTAAATGTACATTGAGGAATGTACATAGAGTACATCCCTTTTGTGAGGTTCAATATACATGGAGTATTTTGTACAAGTCTTACTCAAGCCCTCTGCACACAAGTGATTGTTACCCATCAGTAAACATGAGTAAGAGTCTTTCACTTAAAGAGTGGAGGATTTTCTTTGCTGAACTTCTTTTCACAGGCACTAGACCCTGGTGTCTAGTCCCAGGGATGGCCTTCACTAAAGGGAGTTAGAGGCTGTGGGAAAAAAAAAAAAAAAAAAAACCACAACAAATTTTCAAAATCAGTGGCCTATTATCACATTTCATCTTGTGCTCTCCACAGCATTTCAGCCAATCCATTTGAGAACCTAGCCATTTTGAACCACGGCCTACCTCAGGTCAGCTCAACATTTACCAAGGTCTGCAAATAAAACATTCCAGCTCTGCCTCTACTAGTCCATCCAGGCACAGCTGGGCCACAAAACTGAGCTACAGCTGGCCCTGGGAACCCCATGCTGCATCTCTCTGTGCTTCTAGTGCCATGTGATTCTCTGCCAAGAAAAAGCCAGTTGAGGTAAATCTAAATGCCTTCTGCTATTTCTGGCAGAGGGAAGGACTACAAGGCATTGTTGCATCCATCTGCATTTTCAGCACTGAAGAGCATGTTGTTTATTCTGTATCAAGTATCAGATTTTCCCATATGAAAGGCAGAAATATGTGCATAGCCACAAAGACCCTTAGATTAGGGAAAGTAAAACAAAATCACAGTAAGAACTCCAAGAGGAATCATGCTGAGTTATGTCTCTTAGAGTTGTCTACAATGAGCTATCACAGCAGGATAGTTACCAAGGAAGATTTTATAAAAATAAAGACACAAACAAAGAAAAACAACAATTACAGTAACACTCAAGTCCATTAGCCCTTTACCTATACATTATACCTATGGAGCACTGCAGTATTTAATGAAGGCACTGTCATTGCCCAAAATAAAGCACGAATTAATAGAATTCATGAGATGTGATGCAACTATCAAGGTGTGTCAAGCACTGACACTGCTTTTGCTAACTCTTGGAACTTTTCTAAATTCATGACTGCATTTCAGCTCCCAGTAATTTCTGAGTGGCTGGGTGGGTATCTGCTTCTCAGTTTTATAACATTAACATACTTTGCAAAAGCTTAATTTCCAAAATCATTAATTTCTACCCAAAGTATCTATATAGAGACTTACATTAAATTAGCTTTCCTAGTCTGCAGTTAGATGATCCTACTCTATGGATTCAAAATTAAACATGTGATATCTATTCTAGTTTTATGCCTAGGAAAACAAAGAAATCCTCAGAGACTTTAAGTACTCAGTATCCTACCCGAGATCATGTTTTGTGCATATGTGCATGCATATACACAAAGAAAGTACATGTGCACTAAATAAGTGTCAGCTCATTGTACAACCTACTTATATACAGAAGTATATTTTATTGCTCCTTTCCACTTAATAGGTCATATTCATGAAACTCCCAAGCCTAAAAAGGAGCCGGTCTGGTCCCTCATGCAGAGATGGCTGAGCCAAAATCCTTTCAACCACTTCACCCCCTCTGTCACTTCTCCCTTCATTGGCATTCATTGACACGTAAACAGGGAGGATGTATCTGAGCAAAGTGTTGTATTGCTAATTGCACCATCTTCATTAAAACTGCATTATGTGTCTCTCAGCTGTAGAGAGCTGACAATGTCAAGAGCTTATCAAAATGTGCATATAAATATTTGCTCCAACATTCAACATGAATATACTAGCATCCTCTGTTTCAACTGCCCAAACTGGAGAAAAGGTCGTTATCAGCTGCCAACCAGGAGCCAAAGGGAAATAGTCTTAATTTGCCAATCACTCAGAGCTATTTATATCATTCCTGTGCCCTTTAGGTAAGTAGGCATCACTTCAGAATGATAAGTCCTCACTGTGGTACAAAGGTATCTGGCTGTAACCAGAGCCATCTATGGTACTTCCACTTGTAGAAAAGTCTTAAGACAGATAAGGAGAGGTTTTTATCAGAGGCATCCAGAGCTTAGGGGAAATCCCTTTAAGGACCACAGGTACTTAGCTACTTCAAACTCAGGAGAAAGAATTCTAGAAGATATTCAAGAATATCTTCTAGAGGAAATAGAAAAACAAACAAGAAAGTATCTTTTTTTTTTTTTCTGAAGGGGAGGACTGCATCTTACATTTACTTCACTTGTAACTGTTTGCAAATACCTAAAGAAAAATCTGCCCTCGGTCAGAGTGACATAGTGAAGACACGACATTAAAGAGTTGGCCCACAACCCAAAGTGGATTTAAAAGAAAATAGTTGTGGATTGTTTTCATAAGGGCAACAGATCAAGGTGAAGCAAGGTGGTATTCCAGTAACCACCTCAGAGGTGTGTTTCCGTGGAGCAACTGATATGCACCCAAAGCACTTGAACATCTGCAGAGGGTCACTTTTCGGTGTGTGTCCAGGATACCAGAGAAATCAGCATTGGAGCTCTGGCAGAATATATATATATTTTATTACAATTACCACGGACAACTGCAACCATTCACAATGAAACAAACAAGTAAACATCCAACTAAATACACTATTCTTCACCCAAGCTTAATTCTACAACTGTATTGAAACAGAATCAGCTGCTCCTGAAAGACAAATTAAAAGCTTTCCCAGCATCATGAACAGATTTTTAGATTTCAGACCTTTCTTCTACTGTTTCTTTACTGAATAATACATTTTAATGCCATCAAGTGAGAAGCTTCACTGATTGTTTCTTACATGAAACTGAGATACCAGATGGTATCCTACTGTACTTTGGGTAATACTTTTGTCTGAACTACAGTCAGTAATAATTAGAAATTAATAACTCAAGGCATATATTGTCCTGAGAAACCTATCAACCTTTTTTTTTTTATCTTGTAATTAAAGTTCAAACACTTTCTGTCATGCAAAAGTCTATGCATTCTAGGAACTATTTCAGTCATTAATGTAGAATTTCATTCACTTATGGGCAGCAGTATACTAATTAAAGTCAGCATGGAATTTGGAAGTGATTTAGTAGATTCCTTTTTCCTTTTTCACCTAATCTTTGATGATTATCTTTTATGCTGTTAAGATGCAAATACACATACAAAAAAAAAAGGTTTCCTAAAATTGTTTTAGTGAGTCTAGTGGGATGGCGTTCACTTTCTTCACAGCAGCCTGTACAGTGCTGTGCTTTGCATTTGTGGTACAGCGGTGTTGGTAACACCAATGTTTTGGCTATTGCTGAACAGTGCCCACACAGCACTGATTCTTTCTGTCCAACCCCACATGTGCACAGAGACCAGTAGGCTGGGGGTGGGCAAGAGACTGGGAGGGGACACAGCTGGAATAGCTGACCAAAGGGATATCCCATACTATATGACATACCCAGCAATAAAAGTGCAGGGAAATGGGCAGGACAGGGGGATGTCCATTATGGCATTTTTCTTCCCAAGAAACAGTTATGCATATTTGAGAGGTGAGTGAGAGAGGTATGGTGGGTATTTTGCTTTTGGCTGGGGTCAAACCCACCACATTGTTCTTTCTGATTTTCTGTAGCTGACTATCTCCTTTGCCTCCTGTGTATTTCATTCAATGCACCCAAATCACTAATTAAGTGATCTAGTAATAGCAGTTCCCTGCATAGCTTCTTCAGTTGATTTTAGGCCACCTCTGATTTCAAGCTGATATTGGCAATGAAGCAAAGTTGTCAAAATCTCAGAACAAAAACTAAGCAAATAGTTTTTAACCTGAAAAAAAGAGTTGATTTAATTTTATACATGCATATAAATATTTTCCAAATATTGAGCTTTGAGGGTTATTTTTAAACAAATAATACATGAGAAAAATCAGGTGTTTCTATTGAGGGCATCAATATCATCCTCCATTTTGGTGCACAATGACCAACCTCTGCTGATCACCAATTGATCAGTATTTACTAGAATAGTATGAAGAATTTCTGAACAATTTCAGGAAATTGTTCTAAAACATGGACAAGGCTTTCACAGTACAACTGTTTAATATTCCAGAAGTACCCATGCAGTGATAATTCTGTTTAAACATTTATATAAGTGAGTCCCCAGTTCCATCAGAGCCCACTAGGTTGGGAAACAAAGCTCCTCAGATGACTGATAGTCTGCTTCTGCCCTACCTCCCTGTGGCACAGGGACACCACCTCTCTTTACTGATAAGCACCAAGGTCACTAAGCAAGATCTCAAGTCGCAGTGCCCAGCTTACTCTCCTGACCTTGCAAATTTGATAGGCAGATTTTAAGGAGGGAGCAACCAATTTCCGTCTGTGCATAAGCAAACACAGGGGAAGAGAACAGTCTGCCCATACCTAGGCAGAATGCATCAAATATTAACACTAATTGAAGGCAAGTCTTAAAACATTTTGAAATCCCAATCCTTCCACCTTCATACCTGCAAGTAACCTGTTATCTCTTGGTTACACACCAAACCTAATCCCAGTGGAAAAAAAATGCTTAGGCTTCAAAATTTTGCAAGCAGAGACTAGAAAAGACATTGAAAAGGTTATTTTTAAGGCTGATCCTTTTTGGAAGAACAAAACCATTACCTGACAAGAAAACTCATCATCTCCTTCATATTTCCTAATGCTTTGTATCCAAGTTTGGGGGTGTTCCTAAACAGGCAACTGAGAACTGACAAATGCTTTGGTCACACCAATGGGACTTCTAGACTAAGCAGGTTCTGGTTTAAACTCTGACTACACTCTTGCTTTGCACACAATGTCTTTATTGGCTCAGATTTCCTAGCAGCTTCCTGCTCTGTTCTGGGTTTAAAAGCCTCAAGCTGGAATGAAAAATAGTTAGAACATTTCCAATGAAACAGGTCAAAGTTTTCACCTGGAAGATATCCAAGATGCAGTGGAATCAGTTTCCAGCCACAGTAGCCAAAATTAAAATCTTGGCCTTTCAAAACTGAAAATGGGGAGCTTCTGTGCAATTTTGTGGTGCAGTATAATCAAAACAATTCAGTTCTGTCCTAATGTGGAAGAAAGAACAAAGCCTAAAACCTAAAAATATTGTAAGAAACAGAACTGTTACTTTCAATAGCTCTTAAATTCTAAATCTTAGATAACATTTTGAAGTAGAACCTCCAGGCCTACATTACAACATCTCATTTGAAAATATGACACCTGCATGTTCTGAGGATGCAGAAGTAGAGATAGGCTCACACTAGCACACAGGTGCTCTTATGTCAGACACACCTTCAGACTCCTATTCTGTAATAAAACAAAGATTAAAAGAATATATTAACTTAGGATCTTCCTTTCGTTTCTTCCCACTTTACCAAGATATATTCCTTTATAAATGGCATAAAATTTTATATGGGCTTTTTGAAATAAAATGGTTTGAATCAGGTCTTATGGTTTTGCCATGTATCTATTTCTTCAGGCTCTAAGCTTAGCTCTACATTAGCTCAGTCACCACTTAAACATAGTTACCTAATGATCTAGAAGAGTATCAACTATATGCAATAAACGCACAAGCATAAGAAATATCATGCAATTCTAAACAAAAATCAAATGCCAGCGATAATTCCCCATATGTTGAAAGTGTAAGAAAAGAATGATATATTCCTTAAAAATTACTGTCTTCCTTTATTAAATCCTCCAGATGTATTTTGTCAGTCCCTAATCACCTCCTTTTATGTTCCTTAATGAAGCATTGCCAGATAGTCAAACCTTCCTTCCCCACTTATGATGAGGACACTGGAGTGCTTTTGTACGTAATGTAACAAACAACATTTTCGTTAGAGGTTGAAAAACCCTATGGAGGCACTCACAATTGAAAAGCAAACTCAAAGTCTAGAGATCAAAACAAGCAATGAGCACATATGACAGTGTCTTTGCCACACTTTGTGATTTCATCATGTTCTGTGATAAAAAAAATAAAATTATGCAATCTGACACAATACCAAGTAGTTTACAGCACATCACATCCAGTAAATGGTTTATGAAGTTGCATTTAGGAAAACCCCACAGATTTTGTAACTTTTTTTAACCAATACTGCTTCTGGATTTTTTTTTTATAAGCTATACATGTAACTAGTACCACATACACGGGTGGGAATGCGTCATGAAATCTAGCACCTCTGTTCAGACCATACAGCCAACTCAGTCCAGCAGATTGCTTTGAAGCCTACTCTACACATCCTTCCACAGAACAGCCACAAAGAATTTGCTCAAACCTTGCAGCATACTTGTGACTTGCCAGAGAAGGGCCAAAGACACAATTACAATTTGACACAGGAAGAAGAAAAAAATATCCTTAGTGTTGCCAATGCTTTGGCCCTGTGCGAGTGCGAAGAACTTGTTACTTTGGATCCCCAGGTGCTCCCGAGCAGCTAACTGTGCTGTACATCACAACACAAACCACAACTTCTACTTGGCAAATTGAACCTGGAAGGATTGCTCCCAATCCCTAGATCTGATACAACACATTAACACACCAATGCACACCAGTCAGCCCACCAGGCAAACCCATCTCTACTAATAGATAATTTCAAAGCTTCACAAAAATATTCATAGAACGGCTTGAATTGGAAGGGACCTTAAAGATCATCTAGTTCCAACCCCCCTGCCATGGGCAGGGGCACCTCCCACTAGACCAGGTTCCTCAAAGCCTCATCCACACATCCAGCGATGAGGCATCCACAACTTCTCTGGGCAACCCATTCCAATGTCTCAACACCCTCATAGTGAAGAACTTCTTCCTAACATCTAATCTAAATCTACCCTGCTCTAGATTAAAACCATTGCCCCTTGTCCTATCACCACATGCCTTTATAAAAGGTACCTCCCCAGCTTTCCTGTAAGCCCCCTTCAGCTACTGGAAGACTGCTATAATGTCTCCCCAGAGCCTTCTCTTCTTCAGGCTGAACAGATCTGAAAGATTAACTCTATCATTCTTACCACCACTACGCCTGAAGGTGGGGGAACCTTGCTCTGGCTGAATACAAGTGTTGGGATTCACAGTATAACACCTTTATTCCATTATTGCCCTGTTATATGATAAACATGTAGACATATCAGAGCTGACATGAGGATTTCATCACTTTTCACCTCGAATTTCCCCTCAGTCCCTCTCCTTCTCAAAGTATTGTCACTGCTGGCAAGTTTTTCACAATTGCCTTGTTCAGCAGTTTCTACTACACATACATGTTTTGTTAAATGTTTGCATATTCTCAGACCTTTATTCTCCTTTGCAGTTATTGATTTCAATCCCTTTCCACTATTACTGTCTTCTCACAACTGAGTTATTGGTGTAAAATGTTTTAAACTCATATGTGTGAAAGATAGCAATGGACAAAGCAAACTGCATTGCTTTAAAGGTTTCTTTTAATAGTTCAGTATAGTCACAAATTAATTTTCTGCAAAATAAAATATGAAAAACCTCCACTATAAAGTTCCTGTGAAAAGTCATCTTATTCCACTTAAAATACCATATTCTAAAGTTAAAAATAGTCTTTCAAGAAAAATAGTCTGAGTGGGGGTAAAACTTCTTCCCCCTCTCTTTTGTATTTGTGAAGTTTAAACTTTCTCTGTAGGTTTAAAACTCTTCCCACCTCCTTTTTTCTTTTCCAGCCAGAAAACCAACAGCACTGAGTTCCCAGTGATGAGGAATGACTCACTCACAAATGCTGAGTCACAATCATACTGACTGCACTCTTAGATCTTGATGGAGCGTCAAATTCAATAGCTTTGCTTAGTCACTTGAATTTGCCGTAATTCCTGTGATTCACTCAATTCCAAAATTTGATTTCTGGTTTCTTATTTTTGCTCACGATATATATTCAGTTGTTTGTCTCTTATACATTCTTAAAGCCAAATTTTTTTGCCAGGCACCACTAATCCTGTCGGATGTCAAGCTTCAGACACAAGGTGTGTCATTTACCATATCTGGGAGGCCAATACACCACAATGCACCTTGGTTTCATTTGGAACTGCTGATGTCCCATTCCTTGGACCCCTACAGAGAATGCCAGCTGACATCTGAAGATACATGCAGCAGGACTTCACCCCACCTTGACTCATGCCAGCAATGACCTACCATCAGCTTAAAAGCCCGACCTTTCTCTAAGAGGGCTCCTCAGCCTGACAAGGTCAGACACAGGAAGTGAGTGTTCAGCAGTCTGTACAGAGGATAAAGTATTTGACCATGATTAACCAAATCAATGTTGGAGCGACAGATTCCTGATTCCTCAGTCATTACAGTTTGTTACCTTTTGTCCTATCTGGAGACATATAAAGCAAAAATTACTTTACCCAACTGTTTATCTGTTCATTCAATTATTTATATACAGAATAAGACATGTTTGGCCAGAACTCAATTAAGGTAATTAGCAAATGTATTTCTTTCTACAGGAATTTACAACAATGTTTTATCTAATTACTCCTAACATTTCAGCCAGAATCCTGAGAACTTCTCTAAAAGGTTGTGGGCAGGCTATCTTGGGGGGATGGGGGGATGAAGGAAACTCATCACTGACAGAGGGAAAGGCAGACACCGTAAATGAGTTTCTGATGACTACCACAATGCAATACCTACAGGAGGTAATTATCACCATACCGTTATTTATTCTTCTGTCTTCAGGAACAGGTTTTGTGTTTCCTCACTGTCCATTTCTGCAGCAGCTGCACTTACAAGTTTTATGCTGGCTTAGTGTTTAATAAGTCAGTTGTGCTGAAGTCACCCGGTCAGTTAAGTACATCTGGAAAATTTTCCCTTACAAAAAGATGCTGTGAGGAAGACAAGGGTCAACTCTGGATTTCTAGGCATAAAACAGACCACACACACTCAGATGTTGTTCACAGAAATCCTACAATAAAGGTTGTATGTCTTTACCCTGGCTAAGGGATAACTACAGCTTTGAAGCTTCTTTGGTCTGCTATTCTGAGCAATATTCAATAATAGCATGAAAAAACACCCCAACATCCTCCAAAAAAAAAAAAAAAACAAAACCCACCCACACACAAAAAACCAAAAACATACCAAACCAAACAAAACCCCCACACAAACAACCAACCCAAAAAGCCAACTGGAAAATATTTGGTCTTTGGTCATAAGAAACATAAGAAATTAAGTTGCAGGTCATAAATTCTCCATAAGCTGCAGCTTCCCAAGTCTTCCTCTAGGTATTTATATAATGATACTACTTTAAAAGAATCTAGCCAACCTTAGTTAGAAGCCACTTTCTATAAAGCATTGTAGTTCATCATGCATAGTGTAAGTAATGATATATCCTAATCCCAGCCTAGAGAACTCTACAAGAATTGCCTTTTCGACAAACACCTGAGATTCAGTAAGCTACCCTGACACCCTTAAGCTACCCTTTTGATGTGAAAAATGTTGGAAAGCTGCTGTTGATATCAAAACTGGCCACCAAGACTGTGGCTGGAGAGAAGAAAAGGCAGAAACTCAGGACAAAAGTAGTAAATACTGTACCTATAGCATATTTTTATAAGGCTACTGCTTATTTACTCAAATGGTAAAAAGACACCTTTTTAAAATACTCAAATCCTGTTTTTAACAGTGCTGTCCGCTCAAGCAGGTCAGTGACCTTGGTATGCAGTAAAAGCCAATAGAGTTAGCGAAGACTGATTTCAATAACTTTCTGGAAAGGATCCAAAGCAGCTTTTCATTCTGCAGTCTCTGCATCAAAGACAACATCCTAACATAGAAAAAGGAAGACAGAATCTAGCTGTTCTTCAAACTTATGTTAGAGATGTGCAGTCTTCTGCTACTGTCACAAACTTCATTACAACATCTTTTCCTCTGGGAAACATCAGCTAATAACACCCTACATACCTCTTTTCATGGCTACATACTGGGGCTAGCAAGGAAGTATCACATTTCAATTCCCGCATCAAATAGTTCAATGATTGCTTAAAAACAAAGTATTTTTAGCAGTAGAAGAATTTTACTCAAGGATTGTAAGGTTTTGTCCATTGCAAGCAAGGAAAAATGCTGCACTGCTGCTGTTTTGCTTTTTAAAATGTTTCATTACTGATATTAATAACCACTTAGTTTAAATATAGACAATCAGCCAGCTACCACTGAACCCAACACACCCCTCACACCCTCCCCCCAAAAAACAGCCAACACTGATAATCTCTGCAATAGCCAAGTGTACGGTGATATTAGTCTATACACACGAATGAGGATCTCCTCATTCAAAATACAAACCTCTCCAACCCTTAACTGCTCCATCAGGAGTCTTGGACTGCACCTCTCAGCACACATTTTAAGCTGCTTCCTACAGGATGCCAAACAAATATACTCACTGGGGCAGAGCATTACTAAAACAAATATTAAGACATGAATAAACCCAGACTTTAACCAAGAATTGAACAGAGACAGTTCAGCCTCTCTTCACTGATAAAGCTGTTCAAGATTTTTTTTTCACATCTCATTGGAAACTGTTTTTAAAATGGTCTTTATATACCTTTGTTCACACAGATCTTTCTGTGAAACAATTATTCATGGCCAAGTGGGCTGTATTGTTCGTGATTGGTCAAGTAGTGCTTTTATGCTCACTGGATGGGCAATGCTTACAATAAAGACTGAAGTAAGAAACCTTGCCAAAATTCTAAAGAATAAAACCTGGAAAGATCAACATTCACCAGCCTGTTGGGGGGGGGGGGATTTAAACCCCCACATCTTTTTAAGGTTTCAGGCCTGGCTTCAGAGCAAACTCTTTAGGAAGATGCCTATGTGCATTTAAGGGACCTTCACGTGCCTTAAATGACCCAGAAAGATTTAAGAACAGGTCTAAGAGATGCGATGAATCAAGAACTCATTACGAGGCTGTCAGTCTCCTCATCAGATGTGTCCATCTGAGGGGAAAAGCTACCTCTGTGGTTACAGATAAGGTCTAAAATCTATAAGGAAGTCTCTTAAACTGCCAGAATTGCAAGAATGCAAGAACACTAAGTACTCATCATTAGTCCTGAGGACTTTTGTACTGCATATATAAAAAAAAACCCAACCAACCAACCAAACACTTCATCCAGGCTCAAAAAAAACCCAACCAAAAAATAAACCACACATACAAATACCCCTTATAACAAAAAGGCACATTCCCCACCACCAAAGGAAAAAAAAAAAAGAAAACAAAAATAAACCGGTTTAAGAGGTAACTGATACTTCTTATTCAAAGCAGAAGTTTAAAGGCTGTATAAAGGCACACATTTCTATCTGCATGGCCTCCTTATGACTTATCAAGTTTGGTCTTTTTGTCTTCGTATGTTTCCTTATCAAGCTTTCACAGGGCACAGGGAAAATGACATTTCTCAAGCAGAGACAGAACAATGTTTTACCATGTCAGCTGACTGGCAGAAGTCTGACAGACATCACATACAGATTAGCAGGTATGAGACCAGAATTAGGAGAGAAAAAAAAAAAAAGTCAAGATGTTCTTGTTCAAGTAATTAACAAGGACTCTGCAGCCAAAACTAATACCTCCTTACCTGTCAGTATATCAACTCCCTTAAGTTTCCTGTCAAGAGAGATTTTCCTGCACACTTTGCACATTTGCAAGTTGGCCTACTTTAACTTACATGGGGAGCAAGTTCCATCCTTCAGGGATATCGTGGAAGAACACACAAGACTTGTCTTTCTTATTCTTGAAGCCGTAGCTTGACTATCTCCTTTCTCATGACCTCTTATTATGAGATAAGAGTAATCTGTGAAGTAAGCTTTGCCCCCAAAATCAGGTCTTCTCAAAAAACTTAGTGTAAATGCATTGCAGATTAAACAAGCTTTTTATCAACTCCAAGTCCATAGCTTCTTCCCCCCCCCGCCTTTTTCAAATAATAATGAATGTTAATTAATTAAACATTGTTACAAATCTTGTACAACCTCAGAAGTAAACTATATAAAAGTCTTAAAGCTGTGCTTAATGGTATGCTGTAAACACAAAGTAGCCAAGGCCAGTATGTTCTTCATTATTCTATTTTGCAAGTCTATCATCACATATATCCTTCATCATAACTGGCCATGCATTTTCATCTTTCCTAACATAAGTATCTTTGAGACAAGCATTTAACTCCTCAAATGCTACTCCATCAGGGACTTCATTCTTTCATTTTTCAATAATATTAAAACAACATTGTGCCATCTTTTTTTAGGATCAAGCAGACAGGTAATATCACTCTTATTTTCTGCTACAACAATCAAATCTTACTTCTTTGGTTGTGTGCTTGTTCCCTTTTATGCTCAAGATAGCTCATTAAAACTTAACATGTTCTGCATCCTATTTTAAACCTAATAGGAAAAGAAGAAAATTTGGACTATCTTCAGTGTAGATTAAAATATTATGCTGTTAAACTCTTAGAGACACTCTAGGCACCGCCTAACTCATTTTTAGAACAGTGCCAATGAATCCTCCAAGTGCAACCACACTACAAGTTCAGAATCCCTCAAATCCAGCAAATAAAAAAAGGTGATTTTCTTCAAAACAATTCTAAATAAGAGGCAAAGGACCCCCAAACCTTCATTTTCACCATCATGAAATATCTTTTTTATCAGTACCAGCTTCAAGATCCTCAAGCAATAACTAGTAGGGACTGCAGACTAAAAATATTAAAATTGCTTATAAATAAAGTTGTCTGCTGGGACAGAAAGAAAGAAAAATCAACTCTTCTAGGACTAAAAGTAAAGAACAAATAGCAAAAGTGAGTATCTTTTGCAATGGACAGATTCAAGCAGTACTCCAGTACTTTTCCCAGTGCTGAAGACTCAACAAAAAAGAAAACAAAAAAAAAAATTAAACCAAAACAACCAAACACAATCCCAACACCAAAACAAACAAACAAACAAAAGGAAACCCAGAGGCAGAAGGTTGTTCTGTTCATATTGCTGGCCAAGCTGGAAGGAAGAAGCACAAGAAGGAATTTGAGGTTGTTTATCTGCATGAACCACCCACTTCAGTTTTGTACATCCTAAAGAAGAAGATATGTATGTAAATAAAAAAGTTTGTTAAAAATGTTTAAGGGTTAATGTCGGTTTTTCTAACATCCTATAAGCAGCCATTCCTGGTTTTGTCACCACATTACTGTTCACAGCACCAACAACAAACTCCCAGACACCATCTAAAGCTGTGGTGGATACATTTTATGAGCAAGCAGGACAAAACCTGGTGCATAGTTTAAAAGTGCTACCATGTCACAGAATGCATTTGTATAACCTTATTTTCAGAACTGTCACAATAAGCAGAGCCTCTGCCATCAGAAAACTTCAGTCAGGCAGTATTGTACCACCACAACAATGGGGCAAATCAGCACTTCTCACAGCTGCTTTGGAACCTGAAAGAAGACGATTAACGATGACAATTCTGCTGATAAGGAGACACCACTGGCAGGAAGAAATGTGCCATCGTGTTACTTTCCAGCTGGGCTCCACAGACAGCACTGCTCTTGTACTTTGTCATGTGTACAAGGTGCCATTGACTTCTCTGATCCAATTGCTCAATGTGAGTAAAAAAGCTGATGGAGGATTTCAACTTTTCTGTTATCTGGTTTGTTATTGAAGCATCTTTTCTAGTACTTCTGTTTCTTGTTTCCCCCTAGGTATAACTTAGTCTGATAAATCTGTGCTGTGATAACTAACAAATGGATCAGTTATGGAAGCTCCTGTCTTACTGTATTCAGGTGGGGGTAAAATATGACATCTTTATAGGGATATTGCCAGAAGCACACCAGTACTGCATATAAGAAATTCATACATATGAGACTTTTTTAGATATACATTGCCCTCACAATACTTTCACTTCCACTTTTCCCCTCTGGATTTTTACTTTTTTTTTCTGCAAACCGTCCCTCAGTCAATTACAGCAGGTAGCAAAAGTGTTTCATTTTTCACGGACAAGGTAAGGCAGCAGAACCAAGGAAGTTTGGGGCAGAAGTAACTGTTGTCAAAAACAATCTTTCTTTTTTTGAAACAGAAAACCTATCAATGACACTGGGTAAACAAAAACCTGTCACTGTTTCACCATACACATAAGAGAATCAAAGTGGTGGAAAAGTTTCTAGAGATCATCTATCTAGCCTGTCCTCAAGCTGGATTATTTATATCTAAAGCAGGATGTATTGTATGGCTAATTCAACCTACTTGTACTAAGTAATCATTTCATACAAACCAGCATTTAATTACAAGTGATACCGAGAGGAATGCAAGTAAGCCCCAACATAAATAGGGCTTGATATTGCAACTCTGAGACAGGATTAACACTTGCATTTCTGAACAAAAGAGCTGATAGAGGTGAGATTTTTTTTTTTTTTTATTCCAAAATATCTCCCAGGGTTTTTTTCACCCTCCAGGGCTGCTCCTTTTTTTTCTAATTTACTCCATGAAAAATAGAATTTGCCTTTCTGAGGTGATTAAAGAGATGCAGTTTGGCCACTAAGGACATTTCTGATGCTCCAACCTTTTCTTGGGTTTTCTCTGAAGTGCAATGGGTGTCTTGGGAAAGTAATAAGGAAGACCACAGGTAGCTATAAAAAAAAAAATACAAAATTTTGTTAAAATACAAAAGTCTATGCACACAATATACTTTATTTTTGTAGAAATGAAAATCCTCGAGAAAAAACAGAAAATCTGTTTACTCTAGATGACCCAAAACTCTTATTTTTCAGTTACAAGAAACAATCTACTATATATAGAATGCAAGAATTTTTGGAAAATATACAGACCTGAAAGATACAAACTTTTCCTTATAAAGCTGGTAGTGAAAGAGGCAGAATGAAAGAGACAGAAGGAAAAGGCTTTTCCCTCCTCAGAAGATTTTCCATCATTTTTCCCCATCCCAGTCAAAAACTCTGCAGACAGCAAAGTCATCTAGATTTAGATCAGCTCTTACACTGCCACATGCAACCACATAAGAGGCTGGGTTCACACTAGCTTAGAGATACACGTTAAGCCACCATTGCTTTCCTCAGCAGCGTACAGCTTTCACAGCATTCATCGCAACAGAAACAGAAAGCAGGACTGGCTTTGGAGAAGGATCAAACCAGTGGAAAAAATCCTACAGAGATAGGGTCCTGCAGATGAACCCAAATTTGTCAACACTTCAAAAGAGGCTTTCTTGTAGCTGCTAAAGATGGATCCCTCCCCCTTTTTGTGCTACAGAAGAACCAGCTGTTGATACTCAAACCCATACCAGTCCAGTCCATCTGCTCAGCATTCCCAGTAAAATACAGAGAGGAAATACAGGCAATCCACACAGGCCATCCTTTGAAGAACAGAGGGCAAGATAAAGATTTTTGTATATCTCTAAGCCACAGAGCAAGTCAGAATTTGCTTCTTTTTTGATCCTTTACTTATCACTACTGTCATACAGGTCATTATGTTCTTTGAGAGATTTTGCTGTCCATGCAACCCCAGACTAAAGCAAATCCTCAACAAATGGCATTTGTTATCCGAAGTCCAGACAGAATCTAAGCTTGGCAGAGAGCACAGGAAATGCAAACAGGCTTGTCTGCATTCACTTTCCCAAGACTATCTGTACCTCTCTGCAGGATTAGCAGGGTCCTTCATTCACAGTAAGTACATTTTGTGGAAATCCACATGACCTCTCCCCCGGCTTCTCCTTTAGGCCACTCTCCCGAAGTATGCAGTGAACATCCCTGACTCCAAGGAGCCAGCTGGATCCACAGGACCAAAGTCCAACCTTTCCAACCTTTCCTCTAGAAAGGTGACATCAAGCACACCTCCCCTGTAAGACAAACCGAGATGATTTTCCCTGGAGATGACGCTCCTGAAGACACTGCCTCAGGCAACAGTGAATGACTTTGCACAAGGTGTCATGCAGGGGTCCAGAAGCTTAGTTTGCAGATGAATGCACTACTATAGAAGCATCATTAGGTCTCTTGTACGCACACATTGAACTAATTCCTCCCACTGTCAGGTAGCTTCCTCTAATAGTTCCTAAAAAACAAACAGCATCTACTTCATTTTTTTGTTTATTTTGTCTTTGAAGCTAAAAACTAGCCAAGCTACTTCCACAAGTAGCTGTGGAAACAACCCAATGCTAGCTGTAACCGAACACTTTAAAGTTCATTAAAAATTAGTCTGCATCTTTGCAAAACTATGCCAGCACCTGTTCCAGAGCTCCCTTTCTTTTTTCTCATGGCTCTCTTCTCTCAGAAATGCCAAAGGTTTTTTTTTTTCAATTATACTTCTAAAACATACAAACCATTTTATAAGTCAAAACCAATGTATTTTCCTCTCTCCAACCTCAATGAATTTAGCCTCTATCAGATAAAGAAGGTTTTCTGAAAAGAGTATTATCTTCCAGCCTGAGCAATTAATCATCTTAGTAACAGCAAACTCTGGAAAAAGTCAAAGAATACACTTCATAAAAGCAAATCATATGTTTTACTGTTTCTCTCCTCAGAAAATAAAGAAAAAAGCTAAAATAAACCCAACAAACTGATGAATTCTGAAACAATGCACCTTCAAAGCTTTTCCCAACTGGTAAAACATGGTGGATGCTTAACAAATGTGTTCTGTAAGTAGAAGGATGAACTGCTAATGGCAAGTCAGTAGGTGCAGCAATTTCTTAAAAAGCCACGTTGAGCAAAGAATATATACTTGACCCAATACACTTGCATAGATACACTATTGCATGAATTGATACTGAATATTGAAACACATTTTTTAAAAATAAAAATAATCAAAACTCCAACCAACAATCAAAAATAAAAACCTTGCCCTACAATATTACAGTTGCACGATGCAAGTTAACTGAAATAAGCTGTGTGTTGAAAGGTTATTTAGAAAAGACCATCGTCAGCACTTAATAGCTGACAGGGACCATTGAGTAGGCAAAGCATCTATGTTCTGCAGAGTGAAAACTGCTTACCTGGGACAGATCTATTAGGCTGTGCAGCTTCATTGATAGGAACAGAATTATAGACATGACAGTACCACAGAGGATATTAGATCATAAAGGAATGAGACTAAAAAAATTACTATAGTCAGTGATGAACAGTTAGGGCCTGGCAAGTCTATTATTTTTTCCACTCCTGATTTCTTAGCATTGTCATTCCGCTGCTAATTACTTAAATAAAGGAGCTGTGTGCTATTAATAGCACATCTACTTCTTGTGGAGAGCCGAGAAGACTAAGAATGCATGGCCTCTCACCACAATAGAACAATGACAGAAGCAACATTAGCAAAAGAAATGACATGTTTTTGGTTAAAAAGTCTCTAAAATCTCCACTAACATCAGGTTCATAGCCTGCTGACAAACAGAGCACCTGTGAGTTACCCCCAGCCTCAGAACACCAGGCAAACATCATACATAGTGAAATGCAAAGTTAACAATCCCAGTGTAGGACAAGAGGCACTAACACTTCACAGGGATACAGGCAATTCATCTGTCATTTTAAGTATTGCATACTGTGACTGATAGCGTCAGCATATAGATGCAAGCTTTTACTTAGCAGCTTACAAACAACTGTTGGAAAGGTCTTGGTGGCTTGATTTGTTGATAGGCTTGAAGTGCAGGCAATGTCCTCAAGGGGCATCAGGGGTCAAGAACCCTGGAAGAGTGGTTAGTTCACAAATATAAAACAGCAGCAGAATTTGTTGCACTTGGACTTTAAACACAGCATTTATTAACTGCAGAGCTAGGCAAGACAACGTCACGCAAAGGAAGCATGAAAAGCTGTTGGTTTTGAACCTCTTCTCTCTAGCATGGTGAATGGGACAAAAAGCAGGATGACTCAAAGTAGCTCAGTTTCTTAAAAAATAAACCATGGATCAGTAGTTTTACAAATACCTCATTTCTACCCACTTTGTGTCAAAATCTTCAATATCAGCTTATTCCTCAAACTTGGCCTAATTCACCATATTCTAATAGTGATACAAAGTGACTTAAATTTTTAAATGTTCAATTAGCAGCATCTTAAAATATCACTTTATGAAAGAAAAAGGAAAAAGTATTTCTAGAG
Organism: Ceryle rudis; assembly: GCA_033439905.1. Lineage (NCBI taxonomy): Eukaryota > Metazoa > Chordata > Aves > Coraciiformes > Cerylidae > Ceryle > Ceryle rudis. The sequence goes on along the minus strand of JAAGNO010012630.1, from coordinate 84,692 downwards.
ACCAAAGAGTGCAATATAACTGCCTCACTTGGTGTATAAAATTAACACATGAAACAGTTCTAATTGCTTTTGAAAATATTAGCCTTAATGTTGAGCAAAATAAGCAACCCCTCAGGACAGTTGCACCTGTTCCTTCAGCCCAACTTATGCAAATTCCCCTCATTTTGCCTCCTACCATTCCCCTCTATTTCAAATTTCTTCTCTTGCCTTGTCTGCCTTCCAAACCATACAGTCAACACTACCCACAGACTTATTTAAACAAACAAAACCACAGTAGTGGGACAGCTATTGATTCCATCTTTATAATTTTTAGATTGTGCTCAAGAGCTGGAAAATGGGTTTTATTTTGCTCCATGGCCAATACCATGCTTCACAGACTAAAGGACTGATGCAGGTCATCATAAAACTTTTCATCAAATTTCTTAAATACTGTGAAATTTTTCATTGTGTTATAACAAAGTCATTACTTTGAGTACATTTGCATTTGAAAAAATGGTCAATAAATATCCAAGAACTATAGTTTCAGTTTTATACAGACTCAGAAGTCTATATTCTGCCTTTAATTCTGTCAACACTTTAAAGAAAATCCTTCCAACAACTGCAATTGAATGATGTTCACCATTACCATTAACAAGCAGCTCAGATTCTGGAATACTAAAAAAAGTTTTAGCTCTTCATAGTGGCCCCTAAAATTTTTTGAATACATTGCAGAAACTGTTCCCCTATACCAAATGTTTCTAAGCATAGCCTCTAGACGCTACATTAAAAATCTGCAGCTTATCAATTTAGTCATGCTGAAGAATGTTTTTTACAGCAATTTTTCCACAGTACCTCCAAGGAACAGAGCATTTCTCAAAAAACATTCAAATTAACCATAATCTGTTAGTCCTTAAAGTATGGGAACCTCCAATTTAAAAGACAACCAAGTTGCAGCATGTTGCTGTCTCAAAAAGGTCCAGCAGCAGATGACTTCAGAAAGCTCCAAAATGTTTTATCCAACCATGAATGACTAGATTTGTCAAAGTATTAGTCTGCATTATATAGGGTAGAGAGGATTTAACCTAACAGCATATTCAACCATTGAGCAGAATAACTGCAAATTTACTTTTGAAGTCATCATTTTGAGTACTACAGCAGCTATAGTTTCCTCTAAATTCTATCGCTGAGATTACAGGTTCCAACATTTACTGTAATAGAAGAAAATATTAAATCAAACCAACCAGTTAATTTGTCTCACAGGCCAAAGACCTTGTTAGAAGTCACAAAACCCAAAATTTGATTCATTCATGCTGCTGTCTCCACCGTATATTTTTACTAACTGCACCATCTACTGGCAGAGTCTTAACAACTGCTTTCAATCGATTCCCCTAACATAAGCTTTCTGATACTTCAGTGGTTCTCAATCACCTAACAACCCTTGAAAGATCACAGGCAATTTCTGGGAAGTTCATAAAAAGCAATAAGAAAAGCAAATCCATTTTCAGACTTAAATTAGGTAATCGTGTGTCTTCATTTCAACCAGAAAAGGGTACCTAAATCAAAGAAAATTGTAATCACTGTCTTAGTTCAACTATAAGCC